>PVIA01005822.1:0-108231 GCA_004024845.1 Tonatia bakeri
CCCTTGTTTTTGTCCATGTATCCTTTATACTTGTTCCTGTAAACCCTTCCCCCTTTCCCCTGAAATTCCCTCCTCCCTCCCCTCTGGTTTCTTTAAATCTTGAACTCTTTTTTATAACAAATTCGAGGGACACAAAATTTGTCAGAATGATCAGATTAATTTACCCAAGACCCTTCAGTGGAAACAAGCCTCCCCAGGGAGGTCAGACTCTAACCACCACAACCCTCTGCTCGACCAGGTTTCACCCAGGGCACCTCTGCACACACCCCTGGCTGGCCTCTCACCTCTGCTATCAGGGCTTCATACAGTTTCAGCTTCTGCAACATCACTCCAAAGAGCTGGCCCTGGCCACAGACCTTGACTTGAGTGTTAATTTTCTCCTTTTGACACTTGATTTTATTAATCATCATATTCTACTTCTAAAAGCTTGTCTTTTAGAAACTGTGGAAGGTAAGCATATTTTAAAAACCTATGGCACATCCAAGCTTTATAACATGATATTTCATTATAGTAGCCACACAGGAACCCTATTATCAAAAATAGTAGCATCAACATTTACAAATCAATATTTGCATGAATTTACTTGCAAATGTACTGCTTATGCATAATTTTTAAAATTTTTTTATCATACAAAGTAGGGAGAACATTATAACCAAGCCCACATTCCCATCTCCTAACTTCATGTATAAACTCATGGCCAATCCTATTTCCCCTTAGCCCCACTACTCACTGCCCCCACTTGGATTATTGTGAAGCAACTCCCACATATCATATACTTTCACCCTTAAATATTTCAGTACTATAAGGATTTAAAATAAACATTGTGATAAATAGTATGGGCCACTTTTCAGGTCATGGAAGAATCTTGTGCTGTATAATAGCCTGTGAAGGGGTTTTACTTAAATTGGGCCCTTGTTGTTTCTCTGGAACATATCTACTTGGTAATATCTATAGGTTAAAAGTCTTTTTGATCATGAAGTCCACCACACTTTTCAGAATCAAAGTATTGTTGCTGTGAATTCTAGTTTTCGTCAAGCCAATTCAGTGCAATTAAATATGTACAGTCAGTTCTGCTATAACATACGCTTTTAAAATATGGATCTGTTCTAATGTCAGTGATATATTGGGGAATAATTTGGGTGTAATCAAATTTCATGTTTGTTTATGTGTGATTCCATCTCTGAGAAACACTAGGTAAGTGCAGAAAACTGCACGCAGCTGAACTGTGCTTCCTGAGACACACAAAACTCATACACACACACCCTGCAGTCATCCAGCGTCCTCTGTTCGTTCACCGATGTGTCAGGAGCTGCACCATCATGTCTGGCATGATGACTTCCCGTCCCATTTCAGATAATCCTACTTCCACCACTTCACAGCTGCTCCACAAGCTGCCACCCTCTCAAACCCACTGCCACAAGTAAGTGATAGGTCTTTCTCAAGGCAAGATGTATTTTTGCAGTGTGTATGCATTCTTAACCACTTAACATATGTACAACTATATTACTGTTTTTATTAGATTCCTATCCTTTTTTAAATACGTCACAGACAAGTTTTTGAGTGTTGTACTCTAACCCAGGGTTTCTCAGTCTTGGCACTACTGGAATTTTGGACTGGACAATTCTGTGCTGTGGGCACTGTCCTGTGTACTCTGCACTATTTAGCAGCATCCTTGGTCTCAGCCACTAGGTGCCAAGGGTATCCTCCTCTGCTTTACCACCCCTCCCCAGCAGTGTGACAACCAGAAAATGTTTGTAGGCACTGCAGATGTACCCTGGGGCGAGGGACAAATCCCAGGAGACTTGGAGATATTGTGAGTGAGAACCACTGCCACCACCCCAATTCCCAGGAGCCCTGAGGTATTTATTACAACACTATACAGCATGATAATTTTTAGGAGTGTGTGTCTCATCATGGCAGAATTGATGGTATGTATGAAATGAGTGCCTTCACCTTTAGTCCTCATGCTACTGTTATTTACAGTGCATTATATGGTTTGACTCACTTTGCATTGAGCTCAAAATGTAAATTCCTACATTAAAGGAATCATTAACCTCTAACAATGTCTTTAGTTTTAATGAACATAGACCTTGGACCATATAGGATCTTATAACAAAAATACTATTAACAATAATAGCTACCATTGTTTTATATTCCTTAAGAACAAAGCACTATGCTACAAGCATTATATTCAAAGTCACATTTAATTGTGAGCCCAACCCAGGGCTACTGTCTGCCAACCTCTTTAACAGGAGAAAATGCTCAGAAACTGAGTCCCTGAGGAGTGGGGTGATTTGCCTGAGTTCAGCCATCTGGCATGGGACAAGAAGCATCAGGACACAGTCTGTATAACTCTGAAGTTTAATTCTTGTGCCTCTGGAACCTCCTTAACTAAGGACATCAGCAACTATTTACTGAGCACCTATACCTTTTACCAAAGTAGTGAATATAACATTTATAATGTAGCAAATTGCCGAAAAGCCAAAGTACCCAAACAAAGGGTCTGAGCCCAGTAAAAATTATCTTACATTACTGCACTGAAGTTATATGCTAACATTAAAGTAGGGCTGTAGAAAAAGAATTATATCAAGGAATCTTCATGTTTTATTTATCTACTAGCATCTGTATCTATTTCTACACAGAGAAATACTGGAAGGTGTTACAGCAAGACAGAAAGCACTATTATTGTCTCTGAATGCTACGATTACCAATGATTTCTGGACTCATTATTTTTTAAACCATACAATTGAAATTTTTAGTGATTAACATGTATTAAATATGTATTTGTGTGTGTATACACACATGCATGAGAGAGAGACAGAGAGAGAGTTTTGTGTGTCCCTGTGCAGCACAGTTCAGCTGGGTGCAGTTTTCCGCACTCACCTAGTGCTTCTCCAGAATGGAGTCATGCATAAGCATACATATGTGTGTGTACATATAGATATAGATATATACTTATGTATGTCTGTATGTATCTATCTCTCTCTATATGGAAAACATGTTTTAAAAGAGAAAATTGAAGGCCAAGATGGCACAAGAGCTAATAGAAGGGGAACTAGAGAGTTAATGAGTTCAAGTTGGATTAAACACTAGAATATAGAAAGGGATTGCAGATGTGATTACAAAACCACTGTCAGCAATCTTAGAGAAATCAGAGCCTGGGAGCGAGGCCAGGGAATTGGAGACAGGAATATGTTATTCTAGTTTTCAAAAATGAGAAAAATGTGGACTCTAAAAACTAGAAGGCAATGGAGCTAGCATTCGGGACCTGATTATGAAACACACCCTTTATGAACATTTAGGAAACAGCACAGCCTGGGACACTGAGTGCTTGCAGAAGTTCAAGCCATTATGGCCTAACTTTATTTCCTCTCTTGATATTTTATTTTTGACAGATCACTAAAATATTCCAGACATCATACACTTCAATTCCAGCAACAGCATTTGACAAACAGATGTGTGCTTTTCCTCTCGGAAAGCTAGATAATAATCTGATGAGCTGGATGCACAACTAACTCTGTTATTCGTGATAACACCAATGGCTGCACACTGCCTAGGCAGGTTTTGTGCTAAGCCTTTGCACACACACCCTTGTCAGATGATGGGTGCCACTGTTATTCCCATTATTCTCTGTTTAGGGACAGAGAAACGAAGGCTTAGAGAGGCTGTTACATTCTTGAAGATACACAGTATGTAAATAGCAGAGTTGGGATTTGTGCTTTCAATGACTACTCTATATTGCCTTCCTAATATATAAAAAGGCATTCAAATCAGGGCTTTAACTGCATACAGCAGGCCTTTTCTCATGCAATATATTGATCAATGACTTGGAAGACAGTGAGGAGCTGACAGTTATCAGATTGGCAGATGACACACAGCTGTAGGTTTAGCTGTCCCTGTCTTCAGTTCCCCTTCCTTTTCTTTGACTGCAGGAGTGGCTTCTCCAGCTGCAGGGGCTTGGGCCAAGGACCAGAGAGGCAGGGGCATGGGTAGACAGCAAACTCCAATCTCAGCTTTCCAAACATATATTTGATAAAGTCACCATGAAGTTCAGCCTTTTTAGGGCTTTCCATGGATATTTTGCCTGAATAAGAAAGAGGCCTTTGGCCCATTTATTTCCCCAGTTCTTTCAGCTGCAAATAAATCTTTGAAAAAAAAACTCCTCCTGGCTCTGAAAATAAAGGATTTATCTCTTTGTTTAATTTTTCCCCAAAAGTATTCTGTTATGGAAATTGGAAGGAAGAAAGGGAGAGAAAGAGATAAACCAGAGAGACAGAAAAAGATCAGGAGGGGGAGGGAGTGAAAAAGGAAAGAAAAGGAAGGAGGGAAGGATGAAAGGGAAAGTCGAAGGAAAGAAAGGAGAGGAAGAAACAAAGAGCAAGCAAGAGGAATTATTTCCTCATGTGATTTAATCAAATTTCTTTTTAAGGCAGTAGGGGGAAATGAACAGGGTTACAATTTCCCCAGCTGTTTGGTCTGGGATACAGTATAAACAAGCCAGCCCCTCATCTGGCCCCCAGGAGGCTGTGAATCTCAGCGGAGCCTGAGCTCCTTCCTGGCCAAACCGCGGTGAAGTCTCCCGGAGTCCCCTGCCTGCTGAGTCAGCAGGAGCAAACCAAGGAATTTGACTGTTTCCCATTTTCATTCTGAGCACCAACAGCAGAGTATGCAGGTGAAGGGTGATATCCTGGGACAATCAAGGTCAGTACTGATTAGGAAATGGGGATACCGTTCTCAGATTCTTCCTGACTCTGCAGAGTTGAGTTTGTGGTGAGATTCTTCTTAGCTGGTATTATGAAATGTGCACAATGAGGATTTGGCCAGGCACATAAGTCAGGGCTTGTATTCTGCTGGGTTTACTTTATTTTCTTCTCCATTAAGAGTATACCCTGGCATATTTGCACCAAGGGAATATTCTTCAGTCATTAAAAAAAGATGGTATAAACTACAGAGCAATACTACTTGGCAGGAAAATACACCTGTGATACACTGATTAAAGGAGCACAATATAATATGACATAATTAACATTGATTCTCTTTGGGTGCTAGGATTGCAGGTGATTTTTAAACTATGTTTTTCTATACTGTTTGTATTTTTATACTAATAATTTTAGCTCATATGTATGGAGAGTTTCCTGTGTGGTGGGTGCCATGCCAAGTACAGCTGTGGGCAAAGATAGGTTTTCAGTTATAATACAAATAAATAATATAATCATTAATAATAATAATAATACAAGAATAAACTGCATGTTTCGTGAGCTCACAAACATAAACCTACTTTTGCCAACCCCTGTGTTTCACTTGAATCAACTCATTGGTTCCTTGCAACAAACCTGTGAAATAGGTACTATTATCATCCTCATTTTACTGATAAGGCAACAAAGTTAGGTTCCTTGCTCAAGGTTATGAGGCCAGAAAGTTCTAGAAGACAATATTTAAGCCTACACAAAGCACATTCTCTTAAGCACCAAGTGACATTTTTTTTGAAAAGGATAAAACTATTTAAACAAAAATGTATTCTGACAATTTGTTAAATCAAATTTTGAACAAAATGCAGTTATTTAAAATAAATTGATCGCCTTGGCCAGGTAGCTCAATTGGTTAGAGTGTCATCTTCATATGCCAAGGTTGTGGCTTTGATCCCTAATCAGGGCACATACAAGAAGCAACCAATGAATAAATAAATAAGTGGAACAACAAATTGATATTTCTCTGTCTCTTTCTCTGTTTCTCTCTCCTCTCCCTCCCTTCCTCTCTTTTTCTAAAATCAATAAATAAACATTTAAAGAATAAAAATAAATTGGTAGACAAATAATTAGTGATGGTGCAAAATGTTTCTGATACTCCATTATATAAGACAGGCTACTGGTATCATTCCATTATGTGTGCCTGTGTTAACTGGTACTCTTTCAATGCTGGAATTAGTATAATTTCAGACTCTTTTTTTGATTTACAATGTTTTCAACATTTCTGTAATAAAAGTAGTACTTTTGTAAAGATGGGGACAAAAAGGAGGACAGCCTCTCCGCCTGCCTTTCTGACACCTTGTGTACCTGCCTGAATCCCCTATTCTCGAGCTTCTGAACACTTCTGAACAGCAGCTCGTCTTTCCACTTTCTCTCCCCTTGGGACCTGCCACTTCAGCCTTCTTTGGTCAGAACCTAAGCTGGTGCCTAAGAGACAAGGAACAGAATCCATGACATTCAAGAAGTTGGCAGGACACCAGAAGATAAGCCTGCTCCCAAGGTTTACATCTCTGTTTAGTTTGCACATTGGGGCAGCTCACAGAGGCCAAAGCAAGGCTTCTAGAAAGAAGCTTGTTAGAGATAAAGGCTCTTGGACCCCGGGCCTCACTCAGGGTGCTGGGTGTGGCCGCTAAACTGCTGGAAATTTAAAAATCATGCCAAGAAGCAGCTGGGAAATGTTTCTTGCAACTGAAGGAGAGGTCATGTACCAGGCAAGAAAAGTCAATGCAAACCAGGTGCCCTACCCTTACATGTGCTATACCTTTTGTCTGAAATTCATTCATTCATTCAAAAAATATGTATTGAGTGCCAATTATACATAAGATACTGTTCCAGGTACTTGGGAGGTACTGGCTACAAAACTGACCAAGCCCCTGTCCCTGTGAACTTGCATTACAGCTGTTCTATCATCTTGCCTGCTTAGAGAACACCTGCTTATGCTTTAAGATGCAGAATTTTAGGCCCACCCTAGATGCTTCCACAATCATCTGAAGGAAAGGATTAGGCACATTTTTCTGATTCCAGTGTATTTTCTTGGCTTTTCTATTATACAACTTATTGTACATGTGTATGTTTATGTGTAATGTAATTATTTGCTTATGTGTTTTTTTCTCAAGACCATGAACTTGAGACAGACACCTGGGTTCCACCATTCAATTACCTATGTGACATTGGGTCAGTTATTTAATTTCCCTGAGACCCAGTTTTCTAATCTGTATTATTGCGACATTAAAGTCTAAGTCACTGTTTCTTTTGTGAGGCTTACAAAAGAAATAAAATCTACTCATGTAGAAACATGTATGTGAATATTTATAGCATCTTTATTCATAAGGTTACAAAACTAGAGGCAAGCTAAATGTCTTTCAACTGGTGAATGGATTATCACACCACTACATTTGTATTATGGAATACTGCCCAACAATAAAAAAGGATGGACTGGTACAGGAAACAACAAGGATGAACATCAGATATATTATGTGAAGTGAAGGAAGGAAGAATTAGAAGCCTACATACAATATAATTTCATTCATGTGACATTCTGCAAAAGGCAAAACACAGGCACGGAATGAAGACCAATGGTTGCTAGAGGATGAAGTGAGAGGAGGGGTTGGGTACAAATAGGTAAAAAAGAAACTTTTTGAGATGATGGACAATTTCTTGTCTTTATGGTTGTGGTTGCACAACTGTACTCATTGGTCCAAACTCATAGTACTGTACAGTATTGAATGTTGGATGGATGGATGGATGGAAGGAATAAGGGAAGGAAGAAAGATGTACTTAAAACTTTAGGGGATTCAACACCTCTGAAACTTTTATCTATGGAAAATAGAAACCAGTGAATAACTCTCCAACAGTTCACATGACCTGCCAAAAGATGGTCCCATAAGAGCAATTGGTCACACTTGATACCAAGAGCTATCTAACTCAACAATACATGCTAATATTTGCTTTCTCTCCTTCCTTGCTGCATTCTATTTCCTACTCACCTCTGCTTCTTGGTATTGTATTCCCTAATAAAATAACACAATAGCCTTTATCCCAGGCTTTGCTTTCAAAAGAACTTAGGCTAGGACACTAGGCATGGCCATATACTTAGGTTCTTGCCAATAGAGATGGAAGCAGAAATGCTGTGTGCTGCCTTTGGTTCTGGGCCTTAAACCTTTAGGCATGCCCTTTTTCATACCCCCTCTTTCACTTTCTATGAGCTGGAACAAAAACTATAACCCAGATTCTAAGATGTTTGCAAATTTAGCCCCTAAAAAGTGATGGAGCAACAATATGGAAGGAACTTTGGTTCCTGAATGGTCCCATGGGAGAGACTCTGCCCACCTGGACAGTTCATTTCAGGACTGTTTAATTGGAAACAAAGAAATCTCTGTAGCCTTTAATCCACTGTATTTTGGGGGTCTGCTTGCTATAGTAACACAGTTTTTGCCTAAACTAAAATGGGAGATAATATTGTTTCTCAAGTAATCTCCGTGATGGTGACTCTCCTAAAAACAGTGATTATATATTTTATTGCTGAAATTGTGACACTTCTAAGGCTAAAGGAGGTATTATTAATAATGATTTGGGAATGATAGGAATAAAATAGTCTCCCTATTTGTAAACAACTTTAAACCCCTTCTAAGAAGATACTTGACATTTACTTGATTTTATACCTTCATTGCTAGAATTGGGAGGGAGGATAGAGAGTGTCATTAACATTAATAACATCTGACCAAGTGAGCGTTGTTGGCTGGAAAGTTGCTGGTCTTTGTATACAGAGTGTATAGGAAAGTTCTGTTCCCAGGTGATACGGATGTGGCAATTGGAAGTCCTGAAGACCCATATACATTGGAATCTTAGGTGAGCCTAAAGCATTTCCTAATATGTCTCAAACATTTAATCAACAGGGGGAGCCAAGAGTGTCTTCATTTGAATTTGAGTGGAGAGGAGTCTGAACGGTGAATCTTAAAATTCACACATGAAGGATATGAGAAAGCAGATATGAGCTGCCATGGTCCAGTGTCTCATTCTGAATCTCAAGTCTCTAGAGACCTGTTCAGACAATCTTCAAGAGATGGTGGTTCCAGAGTGTTGTGTTAGGGCCCAATTGACAAAGTCCTGCATTGAGCTTAAACAAAGGGCATTGTCCTTACCTAGACTAGACTAGATGAAAATGGCAGGAAATCCAGGAAGCTCCAGTGCCCCACTGGTAACTGCAAAGTTGGCAGGTTGATGAACATCAGAGCTCAGTTCTGCACCTGTTTTTTCTCTCTCCTTATTTTCTTCATGGACAACTTTATATATGCCCATAGTGAATATGCAATATTTGCTTAATGAAATGGGCTTTATTTTTTAAGATGCTGAACATACCACCAGAGAATCAAGCCATTGGGTCAAAAAATAGGAAACATATGCCCTTGAAATAATTTTCATAACATAAAATAGAGCCCTCTTCATAAGGACTAAACCCTTATCCACACATTTTCCTTCCATTGCAAATGCTGCCGCTAAGCAAATGAGGATTTTCATCAAACTAAAACCTTCATACCTTAATTTGACCCCAAATCTACTCCTTTTTGTAATTTGACCCCAAATCTACTCCTTTTTGTTTTGCTTTGCTTTTCAGTACCTTCCCTAACTAATGTTCCATCAGTACAGGAGGCAATGTAGTGTGATACAGGCTTCTATCAAGCTAGTTAAGTTTCAGGCAGGCTAGAAGACACAAAAATATCTACAGAGCCATATTATTAAAGTTACAAATAGTTGGAGAGAGGAAATGTTAGTCTTTTCAGAAAAGTTATGAGTTAGGTTCAAGTATTTTTCTCACTCTTTCAACTCCTCTTTTCAAGATGTGGGAATGCCCTACTGCCCTGTACCATCTTTCCCAAAACTGTTAAGGATCCCAACAGTTTCAAGAGTATCCTTTCTTAGTGTTATTTACACTCAAATACGGGTCTCTTAGAAAACAAGAGAGTTGAAAGATCCAAAGGAATACATCTCTAAAAGCTGAATTTCAGACCATGTCAGCAAGTAACAGGGAAGATCTTTGTCAGTGAGTATTCCTCCCCAAGGCTTCTTTGGTGACTCCAGGTAGATAGGTGCAATTCTGAAAATTTTAATAACATTGTGCCCTCAGAAGGCCTGGTGCATGTGTAAGGGTTCTCAAAAATGGGCTACATACTAAACTTTCCAATTTATTAAAACCAGAACAAGGGAAAAAGTTTAAGACCATTGCTATGATTTCATAATACTTTGAGGGGGTAGGAAGCCCAATTTTGTTCAGACCAATAGAGTAAATAGATTCAGATCCCCAACTTTGTTAGGATAAGTAAACAAGGTGCTTGTTTTCTAGAAACTAAAAATATATTCTTTGGATCCTCTTTTTCCTCGAGTCCCTGGGACATGCCTTGAGTCTGCTGTTGAAAATCTAAATCTTTTCAGTTGGCAGAACAATAGACTTTTCTCTTGGTGGCCAACTGTGAGCTGAGTTTGGACAATGATTGTTCTGCCTCCAGAAAGTCCTTGGGGGGCAGAAAGAGGGCAAGGGGACTTGGAAACTCAGCCAGGTTTTAGCCACTTCCTTGGGGGAACTCCTCTGCTAGGCTCTGAAATCCCCAGCCTGGAGCAAACCTCATACTGATTTTTATCCAAAGTTTGACCTTTGTTAGAGAGACAGGGGATTTTTCCCAGACAGTTCTTCTGGATCTGATCTCCTGGCCAAGGAGAACTTGTATACACCAACCTCTCAGAAATGGTGTAACTATAAAGCATCCAGTTGTTCTTCTTTCCATAGGCTTTTCTCATTTCCAGAAAGAGAGGTTGAATAAAAGGAGTGTTTGGGATGTTATTTGACTTAGAAGCAGGTTTGTAGAAAAGAACATCACCCTAGGGGTTTTCTATCATAGGTAAATTTTTCTCCTTTGTGAAATGAATAATTAATGTTGTTTAATATGAAACTGGCCCTTACTTTAGCCAATTTATATGCACAAATGTCACCCCTTATTCCTCTTAAAACTAATTAATTCTTTTAACATGCTAGGAGGATGGCCTAAAATAAGTCAATATTTGGGTGGTCCATTGATATTCACAGAGCACATTTGAAATGAACTAATTTGCCTTATATGAGAAACAGACTTTAATGCTGTTCAAAGAGCTGGAGCTTTGAAATTAAATGCCACAAGTTGTCTCTGAATATCCTCTGACTTGCTTAGGTTGTTGTTTTAATGGCAGCATTTACTAACGAAAGGAAGAAAGTTGCCAGAACTAGGACAGAAGACTAGGACCGGCCTCCTGTAGAGAGTGAGTTTCAAACATCAGGAATGAATAGGCAAATTAATCATATATTTGAGTCCAGGTTCTTTAAACCTAGTTATTCTTTGTTTTTCTTCCCCCCAGAGTTATTGTTGACCCATCTCCACAGCCCAGGAGGCTGACCCTGTAGGCAGCATCTGGGGGCTCTGTGGCCAACTAGCTTAAAGTTGGGTTCAGCTAGAGAGTGATATGGGAAAATCAGAGGGCAGGAGAGAGAGAAGTCAGAATATTTCTGCCCTCCTCTCTTATTGTTTTGTCACCTCCTGTCTGGCAGTGACTAAAACTTCTACTCATCTCTTCAGCTCAAGGGATAGTTGTCTTAGCTCATGCTACTATAGCAAATTAACATAGACTGGGTGGCCTAAAAATAGAAAGCTGGATGCTGGAAAGTCCAAGATCAAGGCACTGGCAGACCTGGTGTCTTGTGAAGGAACACTTCCTGGTTTTCAGATGGCCCTTTTCTGATTATATGTCACATGGTGAAGAGCAGAGGAAAAGCAAGCACTCCTTATTCTTCATATAACAACACTAATCTCATTTATGAGGGCTCCCCCTGCATGACCTAATCACCTGCTAAAAGTCTCTGTTCCTGACTCTATCACATTGGGGGTTAGGACTTTAACATATTAATTTTGGGGGACACAGCATTCAGTCCATAGCAATGGTTGTGATTATTATGTTTACTAGTCTCTGGTGTCTCACCGCCTCTTGTTTCCCATACTCACACCTCCCTTCATCGACACCCTATCATTACAACCATCTATGGAGACGCTGGTACATCCTGTTTATTTCCAGGATCCTGATAACCCATGTAACTGACTTTTCCTTAATAAGCCTAAGAAATACTAAGAATTGGCCTCCTGATGAGGATCTCAGAATCTGATCAGTAGTGATCAAAATGGAAGCCAACACTCCCTGAGTGCTTTCCATGTTCCCATGTACTATGCCAAGCACTGTACATGAAGAACCCTGGGAGGTGAACCCTGAACAGGTTTCTCAAAATAATAGGCTGCAGGGGACAGAATCTACTTAACAGCCAAAGCTTTTTTTTTTAAGATTGTATGTATGTATGTATGTATGTATGTATGTGTTTGTTTGTTTTAGAGAGAGGGGAAGGGAGTGAGAAAGACAGGAAAAGAAACATCAATGTGTGGTTGCCTCTTGCACGCCTCCTACTGGGGACTTGGCCTGCAACCCAGGCATGTGACTTGACTGGGAATTGAACTGGAGACCCTTTGGTTCACAGGCTGGCACTCAATCCATTGATCCACAGCAACAAGAGCCAAAGCTTATTAATTCCAAAGAAAGTGATTCTTTAAGTAATAACATTAAATATTATTTTTATTAATATTAAGTATTAATAAAAATAATATTAAATCATCCTTTGAGGGCACTGGATAAATATGGACAAGTAAACTATTATAGCAAAAGCTCCTTTTCACTTAATACTTGCTACAGATATCTTTACCGTTAATTGTCATGGGCTTGAAAGATACTATCTATGTCTCCTCCTCTCCTTGCTTTTCCCTGAGGAATCCACAGGCACACATAAACATATCCTCACACTACTCTTGCCACAGCAGCAAAGCAGAACCTTGGTTCTTGTCCACTGGGGGCTGGGGAAGGAGGAAGGATCTCCATGCTCCCAGGAAGACTCTCTGGGCTGCTTTGGGTTTTGACTCTCTTAATATTTGTTCTTTATTATTGATGTGTTTGGTTTTGAATTTCCTGTCTCTGGGGTTCTCTCTGTTCTAACAGGTAAATTGTTTTAGAATGTATGCATTTTGGTAGAAGAAAGAGAGAATGAATGAAGTTAGGACAGGCTGGGACAGGCTGGAACAGTGGTGTGACTGTCATGGCATGACATTTGTTTTTACCTCTACCAAAAACACCCAAATTCCAAGTTCTGGTAGGTTTCTGGGTAGTGTTGGTGCTAGTGATGTACATGTGTTTGTGTGAGTATGTGTATATTTTTTCTAATACTCTTGATTCCTGAGAAGTCAACTAGAATTAGGTTTAAAGGTTTTTCCTACTAGTCTTTGAGAAAAATGAACCCACAGCCTATCATCTATCACAGATGCCAGGTTTTCCCACTGGGGATATGTGTGCTCCTGATAATACACTGAGCTTACCAAGAATAGGCAAAGTCAAGATAAACGTGCAACATCTTTACTGGAAGAATGTGAGAGGAATTATGTTCAAATTAAAATGAAATAAATCATGGGTAAGAATGCAGAATTAACATGACTTTTCAAAATCAGACGGGAGGCATTAAATGTTACTTTCTCAATGAGTAACTGTATGGAATGACCCTGTATTCCCAGGAGAGATAACTGTAATAGCTCACATTTTTCAAGAGAGTTCTTAGTATGTGCCAGACATTATCTAATTTAGTCATCACACTAGCCCTATGATCTACTTGTTATGATTTCCATTGTACAGATGAGGAGACTGAGAAATTGGATAACTTGCTCAGATCAATCACACAGCTAGTAAATGGTAAAGTGCTAACAATACTAAGTACTAAATTTCCTCCCTATATATGCAACATTTGCTTTAGTTTTAATTATGTAGCTCTATATGTTCATTAATTTTGAAAATGAAACCCTACGGTATTATACAAAGTTAGAAGAAAAAAGTTTCCATCTTCCTCAACTTTTCTATTTTGTTGCTACATTTTCTTGTATATGAGCCTGGAAGTAGTGTGTATGGACATTGATCAAATTTTCAAAGCTTGGGCTCTTAATCGCTGTGTTGTGTGGTTGAAAAAGCTCAGAAGCATGTACATAAATTTTGCCAAAAGAAAAATCTGTCCAATATTTAATTTAGACCCCACTTAAATCATATTTTTACTAGGTGCATCTGTCCAATCCCTTTGTTGGAGTATAACTCTTTAAAAGTTTGAAATATAATACATAATCTCAAATATATAGTGGGCATGTCAAGGATTTCCTCTAACTCAGTAACAGGGTACACAGCAGGATGACAAAATTGGTTCAGAAGAGGTGTATTTAGTCAGTTAAAAATGCTGGAACAAGATTGCAAACTTGATACAAAACTGATTAATTTTCTTTGGCGCAATAAAACCATAACCCGAGGAATTATCTTTCCTTACAGACAAAAAAAAAAGTTATTTGAATCTTTAGGTTATAAGAACTAGTTTCAGTTTTCTAGTCTTCTCCCAGTTGGCATTAATAAAGTCTGAGCTCTAATTTATACTAAATTTTAAGGCAAAGTTACCTTTTCTTAGGACAACTGTCCAATCACACTTCCTATGTAATGGCAGTGTTCTTTATTTGTGCTAATATGGAGCCTGCAGGCCTCATGTAGCCACTGAACACATAGAATGCAGTAAGAGTGACTGAAGAACTAAATTTTTAACTTTATTTAATTTTAATTCAGATTTATCTCTGAAGAGCCATATGTGGCTAGTACACTATATTGGAGAGTATCAAATGACCCTTAGGTGGGCTATTTAGAAGAGTTAATATGACTTTGAAAGGACTCATAGTAATCTTTTTGCCTCATTTTTGAGTTTTGGGGGCATTTTTCTTAACACCTTTGTCTCTTTTACACTTCCCTCCATCACTCTTTATTTTTCTGTCTTTGCTGTGAGGAGTGGGAAGGGAATGATCTGTTTACCCACTGATGGCTGCTGTCCAGCGCTCCAGTCAGACTGACAGCCCCTTGGAGCATGCAGTCCCATGGGCACTGCAGTTGGGATGGACGTACTTGCGGCTGTGGACTGAGGGAACTGACGTGTTCTCCCACAGAGCCAAGGAGTAAATGTCACGAGAATAGCCCTTGAAAATGGTTCTCATCCCTTTGCTCCATCTCGGACAATCCAGAACAAACTGTTCTAAAATGTTAAACTTAATATTCTTAATGGTTGGGAAAGGCTTCTGGTAAGGAGATTCTAGGGTAAACAGGTCTCTAAGTCACTAGTTATCAATAAAGTTCCCAAAGAGATCTCACCTAAAGGAAATAGGCTCATGTAACCTTAAAAAAAAATCATGGCTCTATGATAAGGTGATATAAGAGAAACTTTGGTTGATTAATTTTGGAAGAGCTATTTATGAAATGACTGCGATTTTGAGAGAGTTAGAGCATCTAGTGGTCCCAGGTATACCTTACTAAGAAGGGGACAAATAAGTTGATTGTGTCTTAGAAAAATGTACTGCTTATGCACTACATGTTATATCAGACCATTTTTACCACTCTTAAATTAAAAGCACTTCATTGCTAACTCCTAAGGACTTTAACTATCCATAGATGGAGTTAATCCCTCCTTCAACTCCCCTTCAGGTACATTTGACCTGTTTTGTACTGAAACTTGCCTGCCAATAGCCTGTCCTGGATTTGTCAGAAGCCTGTGTCTGAAGTGGGTTTAAGGCATTAGAATTCAGAGTTTGGAATCACTTTGCCAAACTCTGTAAACTTCTATAACTCTATGCTTTCTTTACTCTTTCCATCTTTTTTATTCCCCCCAGTAACTGATGCCTTTACTAGAATGTGAGGTAAACTTTGCTTATAAATCAGAAGAGGATCCAGAAAAGGAAAGTTAAAAAGAGGTATCCCAATTGCTTGAAATAGTCTTGAAATTTTACTCTTTTAGTTAGTTTTAAGAATCCTGTATTTTAAAAAGGCTTATAGAAATATACAAGCCAGAATATCCATAGTTAAGCTAACTAAAGGCTAATTAGAAATGGGCTTGTATCTCATAGCTATTGTTCAAAAGCTTTCTGAAGTGTGTGTTTGCCTTCCCATCTTATTAATCACAGTAAACATAATGAATCACATATTTTAAAAAATATTTTATGCTATACTATGCCTTTAGCTCACTATTTTCCACTTGAGTTTTCATCATAATTTACTTTTTTGGAGGATACAGATTGAGTTGAACATTCAGTGGTTTGAGTATATCCCCTTGACCACACTAAAGGAAACTTTTGAAATCAACTTTGTGCTATTATCTCATTTTCTTTTTCTACAGATCTAAGTTTTATTGAGGGCTTACTATGAGCCAGCCAGTATATATCTTTTAATGTTCACGACATTGATTTAGTAGCAGTTTTCCCCTTAGTAAAGATGAAGTAACTCACACTTAGAAAACTTAAGTGACTTACTTGTGGTTATTCAACTAGTAAGTATTGAAAACATGACTGTAATCTATGTGTGCTGAACTGTACAGACTTGCTTACAACTCACTAAATTCTTGACTCCCATTCCCAGCTCTGAATGTTACTGGCTAAGTAGTTGTTTGGGCTTCTCTAGGCATATATATTCATATTTGCAAAATTAGGGTACTAATGTCTCCCTTTAAAGCATGGGTTACTGAGACTTGTAAGAAATGTTAAGTATATGTTTTATTATTTTTATATGTTCATTAGTTAGTGACTTCTCTAGTGAAATGGATGCTATATCTTATGCTTAGAATACAGGAGGGAAATCTCATTACCTACTGGAAGGAAGAAATTCATATCAGACCTCTCCTGGCTTTGTTTGGACTTGATCCAATGTGGCCTAGTTACTGAATTACCACAAGGGGTTCAATTGAAGGTGGTCTGCTCAATCAAATGGCCAACTCACAACCCCTAGAACTGACCCCAGTTTTGACTTTCTAACTTGTTTTACAAACTGTTCCTTCAGTAACCTAAATAATTTTCTCATTCATCTTTGAGGTTGTCTATTACATTGCTTGTTTGGTTTCTGTTTAGGTGGGCTAGGTAGGACAACTAGTATGCCTTTAAAGGGGCTCACAGTAGTCTTTATGCTCTACATCAAGTTTTGTGTAATTTTTTTCCTGAAGACCTTTGCCTCTCCTAAATTATTATCTCTATTCAAGTTATTGGGGTGGTCTTCCTAATTTTGAAAGGAACTTTTGTGTGTGTGATTTGGGCTTCTCTTTTCTGACACTGAGCCAAAGAACAAAATGGACTTAATGAAGATCAATTCTGTATTGGCTCTGTGTTCTTTGGAAACTAATAAATGCACCTTCAAGTAGAGAGATGCTATGAGGAAATCACTTTGGCCACTAACAGTGGCTTTGCCAGGGCAACATGTTTTTGCAGAGCATTTAAATCCAACATTTAAAGGAACTGTTCCACACAGTATTGCTATTTAACTTCACTCTTTGTTTAAATTCCAATTCAAACAATGGCTTCTTTAAGGAAAGGTACAGAGAAAGAGATTGTCACTTGGAGCTAAACTTCCAGGCAGCTTTGCTGAATGTTTGTGATGTTTAATTTTTAAACCTCTCTCAAGTGGAATTCCATGGAGACATCAGAAGTCATCATCTAAGAGGCAAATCAGTCAAACACATCCACAGACATTATCAGAGAATATGATCCTTACCACATGCATTCCCTCAGTGAGCCACTTTTGAAGATATGTGATACAATCTGCCCTATCAAATAACTTACAATTGGCTAGAGGATACTGAAAGTTACTACCTATATAAACATTTGTAAAAACAAACAAAAAAAAGGAGATGCTTGAGACTGTTTGGATTGAGGGGAATCATTGCTAGCCAAGTCATATTCTTTACTCTCAATAGATTTGGCTCTTTTTGCTTCTATTCTTTAAAGTACTTTTCAGTAAGTGAAACAAGAGGCTTAAGAAAGTCACAACAATAGCTACATACTGAAGACAAGAATAAAAACTCTATTTGGTTCTTATTTTCAAGCACCTGATCACAGTGTCTGGGACATGCTGATGGTAAATGAAGAGGAACAATAATTAAACAAAAAACTTAAAAAACAAGAAGCAATAATTAGCTTGGACTCCACATCAGGGGGAGGTTAAATAAAATATATGGTCAAAGAAGTATTTGTCCCATAATCCTACTTGTCACCATCATAAATTTGGTATGAAAAATCCCATCATATTTTTAGGACACAATGATACAGCCAAATGAACATAAACAAACCACCCATCTGTTTTCATTTAGAAACATACTCAACTTTCCCTATTAAGTACCGTAGTCCTGTTTAGAATGTAATCAATGTATGCCTCTTAAGGAAAAGAAATTCAGGGAAACAATTAAGCCCTTTAAGATGACAACACAATGTGTAAAGAAGATAAACCATCAGAAATTTGATGAAGCTGACTTTTTTTTCTGAAAGAAGGATATCTTGATTATCCTTGGTGACTATAAAACTACGATCTATTTCTATCATGTTTCTTACTGCTGATGCCTCAGAAGACAGGGGAGAAGATTGATCTTATGCTAGAGTTTTCTTTCAAATTTGATCGATGCAGAAAAGCTGCATTGAATTGAAGGCTGTTTTAGCTAAGGAATTTATACCAAACTTCTCCTTGACCCATACGATGCCTGTGATTGGTGGGCTTAAGGATTTCTTTCAATATTTCTTCTACTCTCAGCTCAGTGTCCACATCAGAACTCTTTGTACCATGGAGAAACAATATAAATAAATCATGTAATAAAAATGACCTTTCCCAAATCACGTTTTGGCAAGATGTTTTTTACAGCTGCCTCTTCGCTCTAACTGCAGTTGCCAGCAGCAATGGAACTTTTACAAGTCCTACTAGAAGTTTGACATCCAGTTGAATTTAGTTCTGGGGAAGCTAAATTCCACATGCTTCTTTGTTACATTTTTGGCAGCCTAAAAATATATTCAGCCAATGGGCATTATTGTGTACAAATAATGTCCTTATCCTCGGCCTTAGAATTTGCTTCCAGGGAGGACAAAATTGTTATACGAGAAAGTCTTTGAAAAGGAATACCAGAAGGATTACTTCCTTATTTCTTTTATTTGTTTATTTGCTGGTCAAGATAGTTGATTTTGCTGTCTTGGGAATTGTTGACTACAGGATGTGTAAGTAAGGAAAAGGCCTGAAAAGTGGCACACAAGTCCTCCTCTCAGCTGTGCTTTTCCTTATGAGTGACTTAGGTCTGTGTACTCCAGTAGACAAGATGTGGCTAGCTACTCAGGGCTTCATTTTCTGCAGGTGGCAGTGTTTTGTGTAATATCTGACAGACCACAGTATTTGTCAACACAGCCTAATCTACATGTCAAACATTTCCAGTCTGTTTCCAGAGTATGGTGTACCCATGTTAATTACCAGAAAGGTCAGAATTCACAGAAACATATAAATACCAAAAGAGATTGGTTAGGTTGTAAAGGATGAGAGCTGCAAATCCAGAGAGTGCTTTGCCATTGCTTTTTTTTTAAAACTATTAATTTTCTGGGCTATTTATGACACTGGAAGCAGACTAAGCAGTCCAAGTTTCTTTGTAACCTATATATTCTCTCTCTCTCTCTCTCTCTCTCTCTCTCTCTCTCTCTCTCTACCCCAGCAGCTCTAGAATGTTCTGATTCTTTTGCTCTCCCAGTCAGTCACATTAAGTTCTTTTGGAAGGAGGTGGAGAATGAAGTCATGATTTAAAAACAAGTAACATTCACTTCCCTTCTTTCTTAAAGTGACCAATCTAGGAATCATGGATTAGAGACCAGGAGTGCCCTTCTTTGCCAGTTCTCCTCCTCTTCTTTCTCCTTAATTCATCTCTTCCATGTTCTTCTAATATTTCTAATTCTCCTAACTCTTCTCTTTCTCTCTCTTCTATGTCTCTCTCCCCTCAACCCTCAGCCTCAGCCTAGAAAATTGTTTGCTCATTTTCTAGTTTAGAAATTGGATCTGCTTTTCTTCTCAGGATCCCATAGTAGACCTGGCCCAAGCAGGCTCAGTGGATGCGCCAATGTACCCCCAATCTTTCTATTCTCATCCACGCCAGTGTGCTCACAATCACTAAGCTATAGTTCTTACTTGCCTGGGCGGGTTCCATTATGAATTGTTGCAAACTCCATGTGAAAAAAAATGGCACAGATGAAATAGTCTTATATAACTGAAGGCAGGTTAATCACATCTAATAGTAAACAACCTCTCCAGAGAAACAGAAAAATAACTTTGATCTTGTTTTGCAAGCCAACTCATTATAAATATATACCTATCTATTGTTTTCACCTTCAAATTCAGTTATTGCTAGGGTTTAAATCATGGAAAAATAATGAAAATGGTGGAAACAAACCTCAGTGACAACTGTTGAATGTCATAAAATAAAAGTTTTATTTAATAAAAACGCTTGCTTCTCATTAAAGGAGAATAATCTGTTGTTAAACTCCAGGTTGAACTATATAAATTTGCCAATATTCAACCATTTTCAAGGTACAAAAATGGAAATTTCATGTGGTTCAATATAATAAGTAAGATTGTGATTTATGCTAAATATGTCTTCTGAGTTTTCCAAGTCCTGGAGAGTCTATATTAAGTCCATTAAGACTCCTCAAAGATGAAGTCTTTTTTCCTTACGTTGTGGTGATGTGCAGTTCACATGAAGGTGATCATTCTAAGTTAATAGCTTAACTCAGGTCTAATGAGTATCTGAATTGCAACAGAAGAATCAAAATCTTAACTCAAAGACATACTAAACTTTAAGACTTTATTGTGAAAACAGAGGTGGTATTTCATGGGATCACATATTGTTGAAACTGGCATCAAACTTAAGTATTATTTTTAATAAGTTCTTCATTTTAAAACTGAAATCAATGTACACCAGGTACATCAAGATCAGCCCTCCCATGGTGGCTGATTGTGTAAGGTTCTTACCTCTGCACTCTCCTGTACTCATTTCCATTCCACACCCACCTGCCTTCTTTCTAGTCCTTCCCTTGTCCTTAACTTCAGCTCCCAAACGTTACCTCTGTCCAACAGAGGGAGTGGGAAGAAGGGGGAAGGATAGGGAAAATAGAACCAATCTTTTCTTGGTCTATAATTAACATTTCCCATTTCTAGATGTTAAACCAAATACTTACTACAACATTCTGCAGCAACCTCAAATCTCTCAGAAACATCAGAAAACATGTTTAAAATTAGTTTGTACATAGCTGTGCCCCCATAACTAGAAAGGAACTCTCAGTGAGTCAAAACCTGTAAGGAATCCCTGAAAGGCAGAAGTTAGGTAAAATAAGATCAAGGAGTAAACCCAAAACTCAGTATGTGCCTGGGAAAGTCCATTTAAACTCTACCAAATCTTAAATTTCACCTCCCCTTCTCCACTCTCAGCTGAATCTGTACCCCAGTTTCTCCCTCCATGAAGTCTTCTTACTGGCTTATAAGAAACATCAAGTTTTTCTCTTTATCACCCTGCTGAAGAAGTTTTGAGGGAATTTTTTTCCCCTAATCATTAGGTCTCCATAGAATTTAATACCACAGGTATAGGGTATATCTGTTTATGTACATCTGTACTTTATATATAAAAAAATTAGGAACTTTTTGCCCCATAAGTACCAATTTTGCCCCCTTGGCAGTGATTTTGCCCTTCTTGAGAATGTATGCCTTTTACCCCAGAATCTATGGCTTCTTTTAAGAAGCTGTGAGGGGGGATGCTCTGATTCCTCTCAAATCATGCAGTGGAAATGACCAATATGTGTGCATCTCTGAGCTATCAACTCTGGGTAGACATTTATAGTATCTGTGAACAGAACCTTTTTCTTTAAGTGGGTTTGGGGAAAGATTCACCAGGGGATAAAACCAAGCACCAAAATATGGTTTAGATATGTTTATTCCTTGTGTTAATTCTCCTTCTCTTATCCTCACGACATGCTTTGCAGAGATGACAACCTCTAGGGAGTCCACAGAATGTAGGTGACAGCACAGAAGAAACTCACTGTGGTGGTTTCTAAGCCTCTAAGACGGCACTCTAGGTATCTATGCCCTTGTGTAATGCCTTCCCCTTGAGTGTGGACCAGGCTTATTGACTCCTAACACACAGAATATGGTAGAATGATGAGATGTTACTTCCAAATTACATTATAAAAAGACTAATTTCCATCTTCAATTTATTTCAGTTCTCTCTACCTGCCCCAACTTCACTTGTGTCCTTCTACCTCAGTCTCACCTTAGGTTACTGTCCCCTGGCTGATGCTTTGACTGCAGCTTTGTGAAAGAACCTGAGCCAGAGCCAACCAGCTACATTGCTTCTAGATTCCTGACCTACAGAAAATGTGAGGAAACACACAGTAGTTGTTTTAGGCCCCTAGGGCTTGGGATAATTCGTTATGAGTGATAGATATCTAAAATTCATGTTTTTTCCTTCCTTCGAGATTATTCATTGACATTTGTTGGCTAGTCCACCTGTTTTATAGCAGATGGCTATTTCTTCTAGACAGACATTGGAGGTAGGACCAAATGCTTTACCAAGACAAGTGTGAACACCAACATATCAAATTAGAATTTAGTTTCCCAAGTATTGATATAAAAAGTGATAAATTTGATAGGACAAAATGTGACAGGTTCAAATAGAGAGAAGTAGCCATACTCAGTCGTCTAAGTTTTATTCTTAAGTTTGACTATATAAAAATACATGATGAATTCCACTCCCGACAGTTCAAAATTTACAATTACTTAGCTATAGTCTTGGGAGTTCATTATGACAAAGATATATATAATACAGACATATAAATAGTACAGAATATATGTGTGTGTGTGTATCTTGTGTGTATATATATATATTTCTATTCCACACCCACCTGCCTTCTTTACACACACACACACACACACACACACACGAAAAAAGAATGGAAGGGAAATACTTACCAGCTTACAAGAATTACTTTTTTCCAAAACTGTATTAGCACCTTGACCTATATTCTAATAGCCCTCATCTGTTCATCAATATAGACCCCATGAGAATTCCACATGGTTCTATTTTTGCCCAGTTCATATCACTTTATATTTTCCATATTCCAGTTTATTCTTTCATACATCAGATATCAAAAGGATAATAAGACTTTCCTTCTTTTAACTCACACTTGAATTGACATCTTATTAATTTAGGATTATCTCTCCCTTCAATAACTCTAAATTAGTGAGTTCTTTCTTTGAAGCATTTTTAATATCTTTCTTATCTTGGGTCTGGTGGTATTGGACTAATTTGATTGATTTGTTAAGAATTCACTTCTATTTTTTAAGTGGCTAGTCAGAATTGTTTTCCTGATGAATAAAAAACCAGAAAAAAAATGTTGCAGAAATTTTGACAGATTGGCTCATTTGAAGAAGAAGATATTTTGTGTAGCAAAAGTGTGAAAAGATATCTCATTTGTAATCTGATTTAATGAGTTAATATGGCAAAAGTACTCGGGTTGTAAAAGATAAAACCTATTCTGTCCCACATTGTCCCGATGCAGTGAGCAGAACTAAAGACGTGAGAACAATTGTTTTCTTCAACATTGACCTGCAGCTATAGGAGGGCAGGTGACCAAATGCTTTGGAATTTTACCGACCTAACTATGAAACTTGGCTATACCTCTTAATAGCATGTTTCCCAAACCCTTTCAGACTCAGTTTTCTCATCTTCAAGATGGAAAGAAATAACAGCCTCTTCCTACTATTGTCATGAAGTTTAAACAAAATTAATAAGGTAATACCTAATACTTAACTTCGGGCCTGATACACTGTAAGTGCATAATAAATGGCAGGTTATTATGTGAATGATGAACCTGAACTCCATTTCTAATAGAGAAGTGAACTACCAGGTAACAATTATTGAAACAAACAAATTAAAGAAATGAACTATATTCTGTTTGTACTTTCTTCAATGAATTAGTTTTAAATTTATAAAATTTCTCTTCTTATGGGTTCTTCTGATTTGATTCATATTGACTGATATAATGACAATTTTATATTCAGAAAGTTATAGTCACCTTAATCCTATAAACCATGAAAAATCTCAAGGATTAAAGTAAATCAATGGTCTTTCATAGAAACCCATTAAAACACCTGTTTTGGCTATTTCAAGAAAGAATAAGTACAAGCTTCCAACACATTCATTTAATTATCATCTGTCCACTCTACTAACATGGTAGTCTAAATCTGGTACATTGGTAGAGCCAATTGTCTAAATGTGCCTACTTAGACATTTGAGGTTGAGACTTCAGTTACTTTGTTGACAGTTATCCTTTAATTTGTTTTAATAATTTTCATGATAATTGATCTAAATGTTTGATTCAGTTTTTATACAGAAAATTTAAAATCTTCCTCATTAATTGATTGCCTCATTGTTCCATATACTCTCAAGACCATCCTGAAAAAAATTTCAGGCAATGAAGCTGAAAGATGTTTTTTCTGTGTTTAGAGTTTTATTTGTTTGTTTTTTAAGAGTTTTCAAGTCCCCAGACTTTGTTAAACAACTCAATCAAATCTGTTCTTGTCTTCAACCTTCCAGTTATGGAGGCCCAATTCATGGATAGAACACTGAAACACCAAACAGAAATCTTTGTTTCCAGACTTCCAGATCCCACATCAGCTAATCTAAATATCCCTGTGTTAACTGGGGATTTGAGCATGGCAGTCCTGAAACTCATCTAATGTGCTTTTATTATCTGCCAAATGATTTACCTATAGTATTTAACCTCACAAAATCCTATGAAAATATGTCCTATTTTTCACTCTTTCACCAATGAGGAAAACTAAGCTCAAAGAATTGAAAGCAATTTACGCCAGTTCCCACCCAGCCTACAATCCCCAGGCTTAGTATAGAGCAGAAGTTCTCAACCAGGAATGATTTTACTCTTCCTTCCCACAATAGTCCCCCTTCTCACGTTTGATACTATATGGAGACATTTTTAACTGATACAACCGGGGGAGGGTGCTTTTGGTGACCACTGGGTAGTGGCTGCTTAAGATCCTACAATGTATAGGACAGCCCACCACAGCAAACAATTACCGAGCCCCAAATGTCAATACTTCCAAAATTGAGAATCTCTGGTTGAGTCTCCAGAGCAATCCAACAAAATTTTCTAATGTTCTCTTAAACACTTGAAATGTGGCTAGTGTGACTGAGGGACTGAGTCTCCATTTAATTTTAAATAATTTAAATTTAAATAGCTACATATATCTAGTGGCTATTGGACATTATATGTCTTACTTGTTATACTATTGCTTCTTCTCCTGCAGAGTATCATACAGTAACAATTTTATAGAATCACTGTAAGAATTAGGGTAGGTAACTAAGTGTGCAAAAGGATATAAGCTTCTATTTTAGCAATTAAATAATAAATTTATATATATATGATAATTATACTATTAAATATTTGCATATATATTACATACACACATACACATACACACATATGAATGAAGCAATTTCCAAAGGATGATCTAAAAAGTAATTACCTGTTTAGCTAGTCCACAAACTATTAAAATGCACCAACATGAATCCCCCTGAGACTCATAACAGTCATTAGGAGCCCAAATATTAGAGACTCTTTTCAGCAGATCAATGAATATATAAACTTAAACAACTAAATTAAGGGGTAATTATTAGAAGAATTGCCTCCCAATACCAAGTTTCCTTAAATATCAATACCCCCACATTAATAAATATGGTTTGATCTTGAAAAGTAAAATTTCTGTAAACTTTTTGGAAGTACATCTTTCTACAGCTTCTAGCATGAAGGGCCAGCCCACTTCTGCTGTTAGAAGGTGCCTCTGGAAGAAGCAGAACGGTCCACCACAGTTTGCATCAAGACCCCACAGGCTTGGTGGGCACACTAATGACTGGGCACTGTGAGTCTGACAGCCAGGCTTGGATTCAAATGTGTGTGCTGCTGGAGAATAAGGTCACCCTGTAAATTCAGGGTTAACACTTGCTTGTAAAAAGACTTTGTGCACAAAGTTGATATTGGAGTCAGGACAAGTTAGATTCTTCCTCAACATTCTAAGTTAGCTTCATTCCCTTTGAAACAGAGTTTGAACTCAAAGGAAATAAAGTATAAACCCAAGAATACTCACAATGAAAATAAACAGGATCACAGCCTTTGTTTTCCTCTCTTTCTTTGGGTTTTAACTTAAATATCACATTTCTAGAGAGACCTACCCCATCCAGCATACATGTAATCTAGATTTTCCACCTTACAATGATGTCTTACTTTTATCTTATTACCTTACTAACTCTCTTCAAAACACCATTGAGAATTAGCAATTATACATTTGTAGAGTTACCTACTTAATTTCTTTGTGTCTCCCTCACTAGACAACAAACTCTGGGGGGGAGACATACCTTTGTCTTGTTTAGCACAGTATCTTCATTACCCAACATTGTGTCTGGCACACAGCCGGTGTTCAATATGACAGTGTATTTGTTGGATAAGTGGGTACAAAAATAACATATGTAAAAAGTAGTCAAAACATATTTGTCCACATTCCTGGGAATGAATGCTCCCAATTTGTGATATTTTTCCTGGATCTGGAAAAACATTGATTCAGAAGCATTTTCCAAAGAGGATTTGTTCCCTTTTGCCTTGAATTCAGGATCCAGGCATGAGACATCAGGAGATAAGGCCACTAAGGAGAGAATTATGTGGGAAATTACATGAGAAATGTAAAGGCCAGGCCTGCGATCCAAGCACCCATTGGTTACTGAGGATTTCACTTCTGACAAGGGCAAGAGAGACTGTATTAGTTGCCAACCATGCTATTCCTCCCCAAAGTCCCTATTTGAGTCCTCATATATACAGCTGCTGAGAACCTCTTCCCTTTCACAAACATTTAGATTGAGCTTACTATGCACATTGGGGTGGGAATTAGGCCAAGTTATAAAGAATACCAAAGTGATTCAATGTAGGCTTAGAGGGTTTAATTCCCATTTTTGACACTTTTTGGTAACTTTGGATAAGTTAAACATCCTCTCTAAGGCTGTGATCCCTTATCTGTAACCTGGGGTCATAATAGCACATAATTTACACTGTTGTGATAAACTTTAAATGAGATACCCTTGGTAAAGCATTTAGCACAATGCCTGGCACAAACAAAACACTCAGTAAACATTAACCACACATGGCCATTTTAAAACATGGCTCCAAATACTTTGACTTTCCTTAAAGGTGGAGTTATGTACCCTCCTCTTGAATCTTGATATGCCTGTGACTGATTCAGCCCACACAGTATGGTGGAGGGGACACTACCAAAGCTAGGTCAAAAAGGCATCAGCCTCTACCTGTTTACCAAAACTCTGACCCACCTTGGAAGAAGTCCTGCTTTCCTGAGGCCACCATGCTGAGGAGGACTGGTGAGATGCTCTGGCCATAGTCCCTTCCAATCCTAGCCTTCCAGTTATCCCCACCAAGCTGGTAGACCATCCCTCTTGGAAGTGGACCCTCTAGCCCCAGGTGTTTATTGTCCTAGATGTTTGGGTCACCTACAGCTGAGGCCCCAAACATCGGCAAACAGACTCAAGCCATTTCACCTACGCCTTGTCTGAGTTCTTGACTCATAGACTTCACAATTAGAATAGAGAGGGGTTGTTTTTTCAAACCACTAAGTTTCATGATAATTTATATTTATCACAAATAGGTTATATCAACAATAGGTTATGAAGTACCACACTTAGCATTCATTTCCATTATTAAAACAATTGTGATAATTAGCCTCAATTAAATAATAATCATTTATAGTTATTTTAAATAACTGAGTAGATGTTTATCATTTTTGCCACCTTGTATTCATTTACCCTTCTGGTAACAGCATCCTGCAAGAAGCCTAAAACTACTTTATCTTTTTTCATACATTATGAATTCCTGTGAGCTCCGTGAGGGAAGGCACTGCCTTATTAACTCTCATTTCCCCAGAACCTATCATTACACAGAAAAGACAATATCTAGTCGAGGTTTACAGCATGAGCTCTGGAGCCAGACTATCTGATTCTGAAGCCTAGCTCAGACACCTACCAGAGGAGTGCCTTAAAATGCTCATACCTCGTGCTCCAAGTGGGCCTCATGGGTCCTATCGCACTCATAATGTTCCTTACAATTTAATGATAAAAAGTTTTAAGGAACAGGAAACATTTGGATAAGTACTGGATACATACTAATTATTCAATTAATTACTATTTATTGATTACCATATGTTACTTACTAGTTTGGCTCAAGACAGAGGGATAGACCTGCAATCTCATTTTTCTTGTTCTGTTTGCTGTTTTCCCTCCTAAATACCTTGTTGACTTTATGTTTGTTTGTTTAGCACAGGATCTACCAGTAATTCCCAAATCTAGCTGTGTACTTTAGACTCATCTCAGGCACCCCACCCAAATATTCTGGAGCCATTGAGTCCGGGAACCTGCAGCTTTAACAAGTTTACTAAGAGATTCCAAGGAGATGGCCCATGTACTCAGCCAGCATTTGAGAATACTGACCTATGGTTCTATTGAATTTAAATTTTATTGCCGTATCTTCTAACTCCATTTCTCAAGAGGGCATCTCAGACATACAATTTTCCCTTTAAGCAGCAGATTGAAGTCTGTTTAAAACAAATACCTAAATGCCGTTCCAATCTCTTTTTTCAGGGTGCTCTTTTCTTATCTCCTCTGTCCTCTTCACTGGTAGCTAGTATCTGATCCCTCCTGTCCACCAAAGGAGCTATAAAGCTGTTCTCTGGAAGAACCACTCTCTTTGGTACATTTTATGCTTTCTATACTAGAGAGGGGAAAACTGAGGCTTATTCATAAGAGAATGAATAAGTGGTCTAAGAATCACTAGGGAGAGTCAGAAGCTAATCCTCTTTGCATGCAAAGAATTATTTTCCCACTTTCATTTTTGTTTAGAAATGCCACAGCATGTATTCTTAAAACACCATTCCTTGAGAGAGAAGACCCATAATTCTGACAGACCTATATTGAATTCACCTTAATTCAGTATAAATTTTAGATAGAAGGGAGAGAGAAGAAAAAACAATCCTTAACCACACCTGTGAGATTCTTTGAATAGTGCATTGTGAATGAATTGCCCTTTATCTCTCTCCCCAGTGATGCTATCATATCACAGCTTCACTGGCACTAACACAGCTATTCACAGCTGCACACAAGATGCTAGCAAGAGTACAATGTCAACCATTTGTCCTCATGTGGTGTGGCTTAATTTATTTCCTTTGAGGATGGAGTCTGATATTGTGTTATAGCAAGGATTCAATCAGCAGATCTACAACATATTCAAAGGTTAGATTTAAGGAATTACATGACTTTCTATGTATGATTCTTCTCTTGCTATCTACCCCTGCCCCTCAAAACATATCCAGTTGAGAACTAATCTTATGGTGAATTTGTTTTTAATAGACCTTGAGAATAAAGTGAACTCAGGTGGAACAAATGTTCTCATTATTTGAGGGAGAACCATAACCACACTCCATTTCTCAGCTGCATCAGTTGACGCCAGAATGCTCTTCACAGGCCAATTCAGTGCAATGTGATAAAAAAAAAATTATTGAAAACCTACTGCATGCCAAGCAAATGTGCAGAGCCAAAATACACACACACACACACAGAAGGTTTCATTTCATTAGAATGTTAAGTTTTGTGTCTTGCTCCTGAATGCCTTTAATATGCCTGGACCAGTTTAGATGCTCAATAAATGTTGAATACATGAATAAATAATGCGCTCACTAAATCAATCTCATAAACCAACCAGACAGATTCATAGTAGCTGCCCAGAGGGCTATACCAAGAGAATTCTGAGGCTATATTCAAGCTCAGTGGGAAACGTGAGCTGACTGATTAACATTTGTCAAGGGCAGGATGGGTGAAATCAAGTGTGCCATATTTTCATTCTTCTGGGGCTAAATTAAGTGATATAGCTGCTCATCTCTTCCATCTCATCCCATCCCATACCTTCTTTCCCCTTAATTTCTAAAACAAGCTGAGTGGCTATCAGGGTCTAATCAGAAATAGAAATCTTTTGCATTTATGATACCCTATTTATTCCAAATCCATCTTCCTTTACTCCAGAGAGAAGCTGATAAACTCTGGTTTGAGTGAATGAGAGAGACCAGTGAAGAAGACTTCATCTCACTGCCGTTGTGGCTGTGCCTGATGCGTACAAGATGAAAGACAAGGTAAACTAAAAAGTTAAAAAAAAACAACTGAGAAGTATGGGGTTTATATTCTCTTGATTTAATTTGTACATACAAGGTTCACCTAATTTTTAGCATGTGGAAACATAACTGATTCAGTTATATTTTCCAATGATATGCATCAATTATGCTTGATTCAGATGGTTTTTCTACTCCTCAAGTGAAAAACCACATAGGCTTTTTCCTCTTCTTGACTTCACACATCAGGGTTTTAAAAAATTGTCCTGTGCATCTCATTAAACAGAAAAACATTAAAACAAAAATTTTAAATTCACTGTGATCTAACTAAGCTGCCCCATTGCAATTTGTTCTATCAAAGCCAGAGGAGTAAGTTTTGACACTATTTACTAGAGGAAGATGTTCCAAAACAACATACATTTCAAATGTTATGTTGAAATATATAAATAATCTATTCAAACTGAACCTGGGAGCTCTAGAGGACTACCTGCCTTCCCAGTAATTTGGCAGAGAAGTTTTACTACCAACCAACCAATTGTTACCAAAGACAAGTAAATCTGCCTATCTTTGGGCAAGCAGGTCCAAAGATTTGACAACAAAACAGAGCCACCTTTTCTTTGTATACATTTTATTTGATTTGCATTTGTGAAAACAAGTTGTATTACTTTATAAATGAGAAAAAATAATACGGACATAAGTAAAACACACGTGGATGTTAAAAAATAAAGGCAGTGTTTTTAAAATGGTATCTTTCTTTGAGATTAGAAGAAAATGAACCAAAATATTCAAAAGTGCATGCCTTTTTGTGGAATTACAAGCAATTTTATTCTTTATGACTTCTGACCAAGGTAGAGGCATAGGTAGACACATTGTGCCTCCTTGCACAATCAAAAGAAGGACAAAAACAATTAAAAAAACAAACAAACCAAAACTGACAGAAAATTGAACTGTATGAAAGTCCGACAACCAATGAATTAAAGAAGAAACATTCAGCCAGAGCAGTAGGAGGGGTAGAGTTGGGCAGCTGGGTGGAGAGGACTCAGGGCTGGAGGACTGAGGTAGGCAAGGCAGTGGCTGGTGGAGCACGCAGTCCCACATTCACATACAGATAAACCGGGAGGAACAACTGGGGAGTGAGACAGACCACAGAAACCAAGGTTCCAGCATGGGGAAATAAAGCCTCAAAGCCTCTGAATGAAAACACTGTGGGGTTGAGGCAGTGGGAGAAACTCCCAGACTCACAGGAGAGTTCATTGGAGAGACCCACAGGGTCCTAGAAAATACACAAACCCACCCACTCAGGAATCAGCACCAGAAGAGCCCAATTTGATTGTGGGCAGCAGGGGAAGTGACTAAAATCCAGCAGAAAGTGGAGCAAGTAGCACTGTTCCCTCTTGGACCCCTCCCCCACGTACAGAGTCACAGCAAAGTGGCATGGGTTGCCCTGCCCTGGTGAACACCTAAGGCTCTGCCCCTTACTATGTAACAGAAGCACTGAGACAAAACAAACAAACAAACAAAAAAACCACAAAGGCCCAAATGAAAGAACAGATCAAAACTCCAGAAAAAATGCAACTAAGAAATGAAGAGATAGCTAACCTATCAGAAGCACAGTTCAAAACACTGGAAACCAGGATGCTCACAGAATTGGTTGAATATAGTTGCAAAATAGAGGAAAAACTAAAGGCTATGAAAAGTGAAATAAAAGAAAATGTACAGGGAACGAACAGTGATGGGAAGGAAACTGGGACTCAAATCAATGGTTTGGAGCAGAAGGAAGAAAGAAACATTCAGCCAGAACACAGTGAAGAAACAAGAATTAAAAAAAAAAAAATAGTGAGGAGAGGCTTAGGAACTTCTAGGACATCTTTAAAGGTTCTAACAGCTGAATCGTAGGGGTGCCAGAAGGAGAACAACCACAAGAAATTGAAAACTTATTTGAACAAATAATGAAGGAGAAGTTCCCCAATCTGGCAAAGCAAATAGACTTTCAGGAAGTCCAGGAAGCTCAGAGAGTCCCAAAGAAGTTGGATCCAATGAGGAACACACCAAGGCACATCATAATTACATTACCCAAGATTAAAAATAAGGAGAGAATCTTAAAAGCAGCAAGAGAAAAGGAGACAATTGCCTACAAAGGAGTTCCCATTAGACTATTAGCTGATTTCTCAAAAGAAACCTTGCAGGCAAGAAAGGGCTGGAAAGAAGTATTCAATGTCATGAACGGCAAGGACATCTGTCCAAGATGACTCTATCCAGCAAAGCTATCATTTAGAATGGAAAGGCAGATAAAGTGCTTCTCAGATAAGGTCAACTTAAAGGAGTTCATCTTCACCAAGCCCTTATATATGAAATATTAAAGGAACTTATCTAAGAAAAAGAAGATAAAAAGTATGAACAGTAAAATGACAACAAACTCACAGCTATTAACAACCAAACTTAAAAAACAAAAACAAACTAAGCAAACAACTAGAACAGGAACAGAATCACAGAAATGGAAGTCACAGGGAGGGAGTTATCATCAGGGGAATAGGAGGATGAGAAAACGGGAAAAGGTACAGAGAATAAGTAACATAAATTGTAGGTAGAAAATAGACAGGGGGAGGTTAAGAATAGTGTAGGAAATGTGAAAGCCAAAGAACTTATACGTACGACCCATGGACATGAACTAAAGGCGGGGAAAACATGTGGGAGGTGTATAGGACAGAGGAGAATAAAGGGAGGAAAATGGGACAACTGCAACATCATAATCAATAAAATACATTAAAAAAAGATAAAACTTTTCCATTGAGTTATACTTGGAATACATTCCAATGGACTTTCATACTTTGCACTCTTCACTTCTGATTTCTATTTAATTGTTTTATTTTCTGTTTTGCCCAAAGTCTAATTTTAAGTTCCCAAGAATTAAGATTTTTGAGGATGCTGGATTATCCTTCTGTAGTTAGTTTCTATTGTATATAGAGATTGTGGTCTGATATGATTTTATTGACATAGTCTTTGTGGCCAAAAGTATGGTCAATTTGGTAGAATATTCTGTTTGTGTCAGAAAATATTATGCATGTTCATTGGCACAATGTTTGATGTGCTTATGAAATCAAGTTTCTTAATTGTACTGTTAAAAATCACTATATGTTTATTCTTTGGAAAGCAGCATACATGTATTGAAACCTCTTACTATGATTGTGGATGTTTCTATTTCTCCCTCATGTGTTTTAAAGCTATGTTGTTACATATATAAAGAATCAAAGTATTATCATGGTTTAAAATCCTTTCTGAATATAAATGGAGAGAATAAACAGTGTTGTCCATACCCTTAATTTTTTTTATTCTTTAAAACTAAGCAAGAAAAATGAAAATAAAGGGAAATAATTATGTTATATTCAAATTGCATAACAAGTCATTCCTATACAATTAAAGTTGTATAATATTTCATTCCAATTTTCTTCTTCTTTTTTCTGGAAATCTTTGTTAGAGAAGTAAACAATGGTAGGAGGAAAATCCGCTTCAAATATATTTAAATTAAGATGATTATAATCTGGGCAGATTTTTGACTCTGAAACAGAATATGAAGACTCCTATAATGGAACAAAGATGATGCTGGGAAGCATAGTCAGGAGTAAATCAAACCTGGCTTCTGAATCTATCATTTTGGAAACTTTACAACTAAGTGAATATATAATAATTATATAATCAACATTCCAATGATGTTGTACAATTCATTAGATGCAATAGTAGACTCTGGGAAATGTGTAAAAATTCATTCAAAAATTGCCAATGATTTCACTTATATTTTTTAAATGTCACTAAATAAGCATCGTCATTAGTAGCCTAGACCAATGGAAGTATGGGCTCCCTGAGCTACAGACTGGAAACAATGCAAATAGGAATCTATAGAAATAGGGCAAACTTGAAAAAAACTAAACTTTGCACAAAGCATCAGTCTCAAGATCTAATTAGTGCCCCTGGAAATGAAGTTTTCAATTAGTCACTGACTTCCACACCAGGGGCCAGAGAATGAATTTGTAAAATGTGTTTCCACCCACGTTTTTTGCTTGAGAGTTCCAGTTATAATGAAATGCACCAAGAAAATAAGAATCTATCACAAGCGAGGGAATCAATCCTCCAACATGACCATTGAGATTAAGGACATTAATTTGGGTTCCAAAACCTATGAAGGGAGTTTTAAAGACCTCAGCAGACACCCCTCCAAAAAAATTCTTGCTGATCTGACAAAAAAATAGTTATAATTTCATTCATACTGGATGCCTATTGCTGTGTTGGCCGTTGTCATTTTTTATTTGACAATCTAAGAAAAAGAGGTCACTGTCCTTGACTATATAGTCCGGTACTGCATATTTTAAAAATTCTTGTGGTACACTGGTTGAAAATCTCTGATCTAGGTATTGGTCTGGCTCCAGGATTACAACAGAGGGTGATCAAATACCATTGTTGATATTGCAGGATAGTACACTGCAGTCTTGTTCTGGGTCCTCCTTGAGTTTTTCCCATTCTATCAAAAAATGTAGGCAGACCTCTGTGTCCTCTTGTTTCAGAGGATTTGGATTGAGGTCAGACAGTGGAATTCACCTCAAGAGAGCCCTCACTGGCTGGCTTTTGTTTTCAAAAGTCTGCTTATTGATTGTGCCAGTTATTTTGGGGCCTCCATTGCCTGTAACTAAACCTAATCCTAACTGACATTGAAATTACTTCCAACCCAATGAATGGTGATTCAGAGAAAAATTTAATTTGATCTTAGAGAAATCATATGATGTTATTTTTGCACACTAGAGTTTGGGATATAATTCCTACTCCTGCTCTATTAAATTTGGAAGAATTTACAATTATCCTGAAGATGTTCTCAGTTTGTGTGCATATGATTCACCTGAAGGGCTTGTTGAAATAAAGATTGCTGGGCCCTACCCCAGAATTTCTAATGCAGCAGGTCCGCGGTAGGACTGGGAACTGCATTTCTAACGAGTTTCCAAGTGATGCTAATACTGCTGCTCTGAGACCACACTTCTGACAGCCACTGTTTTAGACTAATTCTCAAACTATCTAAGGTAAAGGACAAGTTTTATTTTATTTTGTTTTGTTTTAATATTCAGTCTATCATGAACTGATGCCTTTGTAAAATACCATACAAATAAATTACTTCAAAAATAAAATAATAATAATATATTCAAATACAAGCCCCATTTTAAAAATTAGTATTTGGATTCAACATGTGCAGAGACATAAAATTACTCTGCAGATGGCTATAGAAGTTTCCAGATACTGACTGTTGATGTCTATACTTACCTTTTTATGGACTGGTCACAGAAAGATCATAGACAGGCCTGACTCATATCGTACTATGACACTCCAAGCTTGACAGAGTAGGTCTGGGGCCTTTGGATGCTTCCTGTCTGAAAAATTCATCCAGGAGAATCTGAAGACCCCAAGCCTAGGCTAGAATCTCCTCCAGCCCTTGTTTCTATTGGCCATCTTATGGAAAGGGTGAGGTGGTGATTTGTGCAGAGCTACTTCAGTGGTATAGAGTGCTTCCTGGCATTGCTCACAGTAGAGCATTACAGAGGAGCTTCTGCTGGCAAACTCTTAAAAAAGAAGTTAACAACAAACAATCATCATCAGATCTCCTTCTCCTACAGGTCCCTAAAAGGATCTGTCTCCTTTCAAAAACACTATTTATCAACAAATGACAACATATTTTGTGCATTTACTAGGTACCAGGAACAATGATAAATTGTTTATAATTAATGTATGTGCTTTACACATGTCCTTTAAATTCTCAATCACCCCACAAGGCAGGTGAAGTCTTTAACCCCATTTTCAGAGGAGAAAAAAAGTAAGGCCCAGGAAAGTGAAATAACTTGCTGAGATCATAGCGGGAAGTGGCACTTAAACCAGGTCCATGATTTTAACTAGCAGGTTTTATTCCATATTTCACTCGAGATCATTTTCTGCAGAAATGCAGGGCAGAATAATCTGTGAGCTTAATGCACAGCATCCTAGAGAAGGTACCAGCAGATGCAGGCTTAAGTCTGGACTGCCTGGAACTAGCCAAGGGCATAGGAGAAGTTCTGATCCCCTTTGGACATCATTGAGTTGTCATCCATAATTTACTTTAAGAAATTTTCCTCAGGAGTTATGAGACATTTTATGAAAAATAGGTTTAGGGTCAAATACATTTAGGAAACACTGAGAAGATAGCACCCTCTTTAGGATTCACATTCTGGCATATTAAAGGCTTTGGAGGCCCTCTGGTGAAATGGTTTTGATTTTATTTAACCTAGCATTTCCCAAAAGTCATGAAACACAAGCCCATTTTCATATTACAAATATCTTAAATAACAGTGTATATTCATGGAATAGAGTTCTGGAAACAATAACATAAAGTTTTTCCAGTTCCAAAATTCTGTGAGTCTATGAATACTATTCTTGTTGATATAAATAGAAAAAAAATGCCAATAATAATAAGATTAATAATAATAGCTAAGCCTTACAGCTATTATTAGCTATGTGCTAGATGGATTAGAAATCCAGATACTGTTCGAAATGCTTCACATACTAACTCATTTAATCCTTATAACCAACATATTATAATACTTGTAGACATTATTATCCCCACTTTACAACTAAAGAGACTAAGGCCCTAAAAGGAATAATTTCATGTGTCTCAAACTGAATCATTTCTTAGACTTAGATTTTTTGACATGCCCTAAGGAAAGAATCCAGAAATGAAATAAAGGCAAGCCCATTTATATTTTAACTTTTTGCCTTGTGTGCTTCATTTGCATATCAAAGCACTATAATGTGACTGTAATCAGCACTGTTTAATGTCTCTGACTTTCTTTGACTCTCTCTCTGTTTAGCATAGTTCACAGTCATTACCTCTTGATCAAGTTACAGACAAAAACAGCCTTCAAATTAGGCCCATTAAGATTTGTTTTTAATGAGGAGATGATTCGTCTAACAACACAAGCCAGATTTGGTTGGGTCTGATTACACAGTCATGCCATTTGCAGAAAAAGAAGAAAAAAAAAAAAGAAAAAGCAGATTTTTGCCTCTTTAAATGATTTCAGCCAGCCTTGAATAACTTGATGCCGCTTAAAAGCATATAGCAAGTGCAATATTTGGGACTTCTGATTGAAGAAGCAATCACATGACCTGTGCTCAGTGGGAGAGTTTCTATTTCCAGGATTTGAACTTCTTAGAAGGCAAACGGTCAGATTCACAGTATTGAAAATCACAAGAGGAAAGATAAATCCTTTCTTTTTATAAATCTGAGCTGTTTTGCTTTCATTGAATTCACTTGCCGACCTCCTTCGTCTTTCAGGAATAAATACCCTGTGAGACTTGAATAAAACAATTTGATATTTAACTCCACCATTTTGGGATCTTTTTGCATGCTTTCTATTTTTGTTTTAGTTATATTAAATAATACAAAAACAATCTTTTGCACATTTACTTTCTAAAATGCTTTTCCACCAAAATAATTTCTAGATACATTTATATCCTTTGCATACTCATTTTTGTAAGTCTGGGGTTAAGAAATCTTTAGTTGTACTTTATTAAATACCTCAAGCAATCATTTCTTATCTTCAGAATCTACCTAATACATCTATCGATCTGAAACTCTTGTATAACAATATGTAACAGGAGAATGAATTTGAGTCATCATACAACTCATAAACTCAGTATTTCCCAAAGTTGGTCCAAAGCCTCTTTCATTTCTTATTGTAGCACCACTATGAAGAGATATGATAAGCTTCCTAAAAAATGTAAGCTGTTGAGCAACTTTAAATTGTCAGAGTTTTTGTCCAAAATTGAACTTAGCCTGAATGTCGGAATAGGTCTTAAAATCAGACAGGAGGTGTACTAGAATATTTTAGCAAGAAAAACAGTCACTACCACTACACAGGACTCTACATGTAGAACTGGGACTGGTCAAATAATCTGTTTGTTCTGTATCAACATGGCAGAAACCAGCTTGTAGTGTTTGGAACTGGGTGAATGAAACATGGGAAATGAAATGGCCAAAATCAGGAGGTCAAGGACTGACCTGATCTTGAATACTGTCATCCCCCTCTCCAGAAAACTGCATACTTAGGCACTCACTCTCAGAATCACACATATAACTCAGTGTAGTCACTTTTACAAAGCAAGTGTTCAATTAATATGGTCTCCTTTCAGTTCCATAAACAGATATATTTCTTTCCCAATTATAGTCCTTTTCATATACTATCCTGTATTTCAAGAATGTTTTTTACCCAAACAATTATTATGGGTCACTTCTATTCTCTTTCTTCCAGTTCAAGTAAGTCGCTAGAGAAGCTTTCCCTGGGCACATTTTCCAAAGCAAATCTACCCAAACCTGTTATTCTCCATTTCTCCTCCTTGTTTCTCCAAATGTAACACTTAATGGATTTGTTTTATTATTTTTGGGCCTGGGTTACAGTGTGTGTTCTTTGAAGAGACAAAAATGTCTATTTTGTTCACTGCTATATCTCCTTCCCATAGAAAATATGATAAAATTGATATTTTATGTTTTGTTTGCTCAGAAGAATGTAACTTCTTACCCATATCTCATTGTTCATTGTGAGTTTCACTTCCCAATATAAATTTCCTTCACTGGAGGGAAAAGTTTAGCTTTATGTGGATCCCAATTCTTTCATCCTCTGATCCCCATACATTCTCAATGTGATTTTCCTATTGCCTCTCAATGAGTGTCGTACGTAAAGACATTGGAGAACTCTCTCCTTTGAGACTTCACTTAATATCTCTCCCAGATGAACTTACTGCCTCACAAAAGGACTCTTTGTCTTTTGAATTTAACCAGCTCTTTGTCTAGGCTGGTATCCAGCACTACAGGAGTAAAATGTCAATGCTCTCTATTTAATCAATGTTTTATTCTTGGCTTGAATTTCAGCAGGGGAGATGAAACAGCAATTCAAATGTCATTGCAGATGTATTTTTGTCCCTTTTTAATCCCTTGTCTATGTTATGTGAATCTCAATAATTTATAATTTATTTTCAATCTGTACAAATCCCTTGGAGAAATGTGTGATACATTTGCTACAAGACCCAACAGCTGTGCTGACATTGCACCAAACCAAAAGTACCCCTCACCCAACTGAAGAGGTTGTTAAGCTTTTTCTCTTTTTTGTCAAAATTTCCAGACCTTATTGTCTGTAGAGCAGTGGTTCCCAAATTTCATTACATGCAACACTAATCTCTAGTGATATTTTGTCACCTGCCCCCAAAATAAAATGGTTTTATAGGGCAAGAAATTTGAGACATGTTTCAAAACCAACTGTTTAATTTGGTTTACTTTTTAGCAGCTTCTCAATTTACTTGACTGTAGCAGTGGCTCACAGACTGTGCTCACTTTGGAACTTGTCAGAAATGCAAATCCTTGGACTCCATCCCATATCTACTGACCCCAAAAGAGCAAACAGGAGGCCTAGCAACCTGTTTTTTTCTCAATCTTTCCAAGTAAACTTGAAGTATGTTCTTTTAAGAACCACTGGACCATGAAAGTTTTATATTGGGACCACCTTCTAATATTTTGAGGGCACTGTATTCAAATCACCTGGGAAACTATTCAGTAGGTCTGGAGTTCGGCCCAAATTTCTTACAAATTCCTAAGTGACATTGTTGTTGCAGGTCTGTGGGGTATACTTGGAGTAGCAAGACCATAAGACACTCCCAAACAAAGCTAGAGCATGCATGGCTGACATGCATGGAGAAGAATATCTGGATAGGAACAATAGAGATCATGGGCAAAATGTTTCCTATTGCCCATCTAAGTAGCCCTTCTCCTGCCATGCATGGACGTTGTTGGAATATGGGTGGAAACGGCAGCAAGATGCACCTCACCTGGCCACCTACCTACCATAGCCAGTGTTCAAAGACATGCCTGTGGCAAAGGAAGAGGTGAATTCTAGAACATGGGAATTTTTCTTCCACTTACAGCAATGATCCCCAACCTTTTTGGCACCAGGGACTGGTTTTGTGGAAGAAAATTTTTTCACGGCACCAGTGGGTTAGGGGAATGGTTTTGGGATGATTCAAGTGCATTACATTCAAACTTACCTCCTGCTGTGGGGGCCAGATCCTAAAAGGCCTACACTAGTACTGGTCTGCAACCCAGAGGCTGAGGACCCTTGACTTACAGGTAAAAAAATTAATAGCTCTGTGATCCTAGAAAGCTCACATAACTTCTATGGGACTCAATTTCCTCACCAGTCAATTAATATTAATAGCACCCATTTACTATTTGTAATGAAATTTAGGTATGACATTCTTATACAATACTTGTTCTGTGATACATAGTAAGTACTTAATAAATAACGATGATGATGACAACGATGGTTCTATATAAAACTAAGACATTATAGACTCAGCCCCATAATTCAATGGAAAATAAGATGTAGAAGAAGAGGTCAAGTCATCTTATTTTCCTTCCATAACTGGGAAGTGCAAACTGTATATTTTCATCTTGATTCTCTTCCTACAGCTTCAGATGTCAAAACCACCTACCTAGACATCTAACAGATTATTAACTGTGAGGTTAGTGAGTAGTAGAATCATTATCCATCCTTATTCATTTTAGTATGACTGGCATAAAAATAGTCCTGTATAAGGTTTTAAACCCTTCCCTTATCTTAGAATATTCCAAGGAAGATTTACTATTTGTCTGGGTTCTAGGCCTTCTGTTGTGTGGATCTAGGGGATGGGTGAGGCAGAAACATGGTAAGACGTTACATAGCCAGAAAAGCCAGAGAAGCACACGTGGAAGAACTGAGTCAGCAGGTACTAAGGCAGGGCTAGGGAGAGGAGACAGAAAAACCAACAAGGGCTGGAATTTGGGGTTGAGTTAGAGGGAGAAGAAGAGAGATTGTGAAAGAGCAACTGCTATAGCAAGAGAAACTAATAGATGGTTAAAGAGAGATTTAAAGGAATTTCAGCGGTCACAAACTATACTTTCTGTTCTCACATCTTTTGGGGAGATTTTGGTTGAAAGCTAAATTTATTTTCATTCTTTTTTGGATGTCATACTTCTCACTTTGTTGACTCTGACAACATGCTGAGACTGACCTGAGACAATTTGGTATTATTGAAATAACCTCTGTTTCCATATTTTATTAAGTACTTATTACATTTATAATCAGAAAGAATAATACCCCACTCTCTCATCTTCCTTCTCTCTCTCTCTCTTCCTCTCTTCCTTTCCTTCTCTCTCTCTCTCTTAATAAAGGAAATACTCCCTTAAAGACTCAGACGTGTCTAAGTTAGTGACTCACAGTTAGGGGTAATTTCAACCACTCAGGGCCATTTGACAAGGTCTGGAGACAATTTGGGTTATCAAAATAGTGGGTGTGTTACTAGCATCTACTTACTGAGTAAAGGTCAGGGATGCTGCTAAACATTTTACAATCACCGGTTAGCCCCATTCCCCATAACAAAGAATTGTCAGGTCCAAATGTTAATAGTGCCAAATGTTAATAGACCAGAGTTGAAAAACTCTGATCTAAATTATTAGAAAATTTCTTTCCTTAATTGCCACTTCCAGTGTATGATTTAGATAATTCCTCTGATTATAATTTATATACTTTGATAATCATAATTCTAAGAGAAAAACATTCTGTATATCAGGTACAAAACATTAACTATTCTTAGGAAACTTCCTTCTATCTTATCATCCATCATAGTAACTAACCTTAATAAACTACCAATTTTCTCTGGAGATTTCTATTATAATAATAAACTCAATTAACCAATAAATAAAATGTCCAATCCTACAACATCAATTATGTTTGAAATTTTCTTGCCAGGAACAAAATGTACAGCAACTTTTGTGTGATTTGCATGGCCAATATTTTTTGTGAAACCATTGTCTTGGAGGAGCTTTAGCCCAGGCAGCACTTGAAGAGACAGTGAGGCCAAGTGGAAAGGGCCTTGTCTGATCCTTCAGAGCTCAGTTCTAGGTCCAGCTGTGCCATCAGTGAGCTCATGTTCTTGGGCAATTCACGTCACTTATCTGAAGCTCAACAGTCTCATCTGCAAAGTTAGTAGAAATTGGATTAAGTACACTCTAAGGTCTCTTCTGGTTCCCTCTAAACTCTGAGAGCCTTTTCCTCCCTGAGAAATAATGCATCTCAGTTGACCTTTGAAAGACCATTAAATAAAGTTCAGGTCAGCCTCAAGCTCAAGGAAATATTTGTGGTACTTCTAAAAACATAAGGAAAGAAAGGAGGATGGTATGGCATATTGCCACTGTTAAACTGAATATATCTAAATGGAAATTTAGCATTTCCCCCCACTGAGACAAATTCAGATCGAAATAGAATTTGAAAAATAGTAAAAAGTAGATTCCCACAGAAAACAATGAATCAAAACTAACTAACATCTGTTGGACTATTTTTTTTAAGTCAAGCCAACACCATATTAAATTGTGGCTGGTACTTGTTCACTCCTCTTATTCTCTCCCTTCCAACAACAAGTAAAATAAAAAAGTTTAAACAACATAAAAACAATTTGCATTGACTTCATTGGGACAGAATGTAAAACAAAATGCATCTTTGAAGTCCCCAGCACAGATGGTGGGTCCCAGCTCTCCCATGGTAGATACTAAGCAAAAAAATTACTGAACCACAGGAAGCTGAGGAGACCACAAATATCTAAGACCACAGAAATGGCCCAGAACTGCCACTGAGGAACATGAAATGCATTAAACTGATGTATCTTACTGAAGCAACCCATTCCTGGGCCTTCTGAGAGAAGCTTTGCTTTAAATTTGAAATTGTCTGTGGATTGTAACTTATCAGCAATAGGACATGTTCTCTTGAGCCTCATGTTTTAGTGGAAGGCATGGATTTATGCTTTGTTGATGGCTACCACCTGGTTCCCATAGTGACTTGTAACAGACATTTGTAAGAAAGCTTCCTGAAGTGTGAAGTAATGTTGAGCCAATATTTTTTTACCTCAACGCATAGTTAGAAATATATTTTATATCATTATCCAGTACAAATGCGTGCACACAACACATACATACTTCCCCAAAGTACTAATCTTTCTCTGATCTCTTTTGTGTTTGGATCTATGTACCAATCTCTTCTGTCCACATCACCACATCACTGTTCTTACCCCACTCTCTGGTTGCCTCATTTGTCTAGATGATTCCTACTTACCACTCAGGCTGAGAGGTCTGCCCCTCTACACTGGGTTCCATGGCTTCGGCTTTTTTACAATATCACAAGCTACATAAATAGATCAGACAAAGTGAGTAAACTATGCAAAAACTGAATTTTGAATCTCTTGATTTATCTCAGAGCATCACAGAATTTTAAAGCAAAAAGAAACTGTAAAAATTATTAAGAGCAGTGGTTGACAACTTATGCTTTGTATATATTGATAAAAGCTATTGTACAATCTGTGTCTAAACATTGTGGTTCAATATTATAGAAATACTAGGGGAAATCTGTCCACTTATTTGTAATATGACTGAACAAGCAAATAGAATTTTTAAGTTTTTTATATGACTATGATCAGGAAAAATCATTGAATGTATCTTCTGTAAGTGCTGTTTGCTTTTTTATTGTTTTAAATATTTTAATTATTTATTTATTTTTAAAAAGAAGGGAAGGGAGGGAGAAAGAGAGAGAAACATCAGTGTATGAGAGAAACATTGATCAGTTGCCTCTCACACACCTCAAACCAGGGACCTGGCCTGAAACCCAGGTATGTGCCCAGACTAGGAATGGAACCAGTGACCATTTGGTTGGCAGGCCAGTGCTCAGTCCACTGAGCCACACCAGCTAGAGCTGCTTTTTCTTTTTTAATCCTCATCTGAGAATATGTTTATTGATTTTAGAGAGAGAGGAAGAGGGGAGAGAGAAACAGGGAGGAAGAAACATCAATCATTTACCTCTGGTAGACACCCCGATGGGGGATTGAACCTGCAATCTAGGCATGTGCCCTGACCAGAGATCAAACCTGCAACCTTTTTGGTGTACAGAACAATGTTCCAACCAACTGAGGCACACTGCTACAGCTGCTGTTTGCTTTTTAAAAAAAGTCTCTCAAATCATGAGGGAACTATTTTTTTAAGAGTTCTTAATGGTTTAAATTTTTTTTGAGTCACTGGTTTAGCCCAATCCCTTAAATTTCACAAAGCTAGAAGCTGAGGTCCAGAAAAGGCGGGTAATTTTCAAAAGCCTATGTAGTATATAAGGGCACAACTAGAATGAATTATCATAGTCTTAAGCATAAAATTCCCCTCCAAAGGCACAGATAATTTATCTCATCATTATGTTACAAAGGTAATGCATTAGCAGAATTTCTGTCAACAGTTAAGTATAACAATATAGCAAACATGAATTAAGACCTATTGGACTCAAAATTGTACAAGATTCATCAGAAACTACAGAGCTTAATTCTACACAATCCTTGACTTCAAGACCTTAGATTTAATAGCATCTGCATTCACTCTCTTGTTTAATTTATAAAACAATACTATAGGGGTAAATGTCACATTATTCCTAACTTGTAGATGAGAAATCCCTATTGTTGACAACCTACCAACCAGTATTCTGAGCTTGATGTCTCCATCACTGCTATACATTGCACAGGCACTTTGAGAATTCATGGAAAGTAGAGATAAATTTCGGCTTGTGAGATCTGTGTAAGTTTTCTTAAAGAATCTGGGGTTTGAAGCATGTGATCGATTTCAACAGAAAGAGACCCAAAGAAAAGACTGTCTAAAGCAGAGAAAACCAAAGGGCAAAAAAAGAAAAGTGAAAAGAAAATTCTAGACTTAGTACTTGGAGAATATAGCTGGGGTCTGACTACAGAGGCCCTTGAATGCCATTCCAGGAAGCCAGTGATTCTCAAGGGGTATTCCACATAGTGAAGTTTCTATAGGATGTTAACAGGTGTTAAACAGTGCTGCATGGTTTGGAAAAATACTGATTAAAATATTCAATGGGTTCTTTACTGCAGGACTGTGCAGAGCCTTCAATGAGCTAGTGTGCATTAATAATATCCAAGAATAGGATAAAATTTGCAGCATTTCCCAAATTTATTTGATCATAGAATAACCAGCGTATTATTGTTTTTCTCAGAAAGCAGCTGACAGAGTAGTGTTCCATAGATGATACTTTGAGAAACAATGCTATTTGTGGTAGAAAATATTAATGACAGAGCTGAACTTAGGTAAACTCACCTGACAACAGAGGCAAAGGCTTTGAGAATGGAGACTAGAAGACAAAGTAGAAGGCCATGGTTAGAGGGGCTTGGCTTGGGCTCATGATTGTCTGAAGGTGAATCCTGGAAGTAGGAATAAAGACTTACAAATCAATGTGCACTTTAAAAACAATCAAACAAACAACCATTCTGGGAACAACTGAGGAATAATGAACACAGGCTGGGTTTTAGATGGTTTTAAGGAATTATAGCTAATTTTATATGTTATAATAGCACTGTTGTTAGTACTTTAAAATATCTTTACATGTTATAAACATATTGAAGTATTTATGAGTGAAGTGACTTACTTTAAAAGAATGCAGATTTTTTAAATGGATTAGATGAAATAAGAATGGCAAGAAGTTGATAAGGTTGATGAGTTATATTATTTTTTTGGCTTTTGTGTATGCTCACATATTTCCATAATAGAAAGTTTAAAATGAAATCAATGTGGGAGAAATTGGGAAGAAACATTCTTCACCATCTTACATTGGATTCCCTGGGGAATTAACTCCCAGGTGAAGATTTGCATGCAGTGCTCCGAGACTAAACCCTGGAGATTGCCAGAAGAAGAACTACCCCAGGGAGATACTAAACTGCAGTGCAGTCACAAGGAAGGTCTCAGGTGCTTCCAGATGTCAGGGGGCACCTGATGTTAGGGGGCCAGACCTTTATAGACCTCTTCCTGTCCTCCGCCCACATACCATACTGACTAGTCAGTGGATTGTGAGCTGTCCCTAGAGAACAGGTATAACCTAGGACAATTCGTAAAGAGGAACTCCTATAGCTAACACTCCAAACTTTCAGTAGTTGGGGTAACAAGAACCTCAGTGCTGAAGGGGAACCTGGGCAGCATACCATGGCAAAGATCACACTCTCCATTTCTTTATCCTTAAGCACTTAACAACAATGACATTTTTTTTTTCATATGCATATGCCGTGGGTGATTATGTTTGTGTATTGTTTAGTTGGGTATTATAAAAACATTACATATTTGAATAAAGAGGGCATGTGTTGACAAGGAATAGATCTATTGCTTTAAATTCATCTTGCAAATGGTTTTCATTGAAATAGGAGGAAACTAATGTCCTTTTAAAGCTTTATTAAAATCATCTGGATATGCTCAACCTAATAAAAGCAGAGTACACAGCGGCTGGACTTCCTGTAGCTTTAGACATGGAGCAAAAAGAGGCTTAAGTAATCACCTACATTTAAAATTGTGTAGAAAAGATAGGGTCCTGAAGTAAGAAAATAAGTCCTTTATGAAGTAGATTCACAAATAGCATCCTTGCTCCATTTTTGTTGATGTGATTTTTGAGGTCTTTTGGCCTTCTGTCCTACTTTGCCTCTTCATTCTCTGTGTTTAAACACATCAGTGCTGTTTTGTTGGGGCTGCTGCTTTGTCTTGTTCAGTCTAAGACATTTCACCTTTCTATTCCAGAAAGGTCAGTTCTGAAGTGAACCTTTACCAAGAGCTATATGACTAGAGCTTAAGACTCATCTTGATTTTCTCTTCCAAAGAAGCAAGTTGAGCCCCCATTATAATCGGATTTCATTAAAATGTTAATGATTAGTTAGAAGTGGGAGCTCTGGGAGTGATGAGGTAGCCATATTTAATGAGGCCACTCACATGGCCAGGCTTCTTCTCGTGCGTTGTGATCTCTTACTAAGTTTTGGTAAAAAAGAGGTCAAATAATTTGCAGCTCGTTGTTGACTTACTTTAGGAAAATACCACCACTGTTCATTAAGAACATAAATGCATGTAAATTCTCAAAAAAAAAAAAAAAAAAACCCAACCCAACAACACATCTCTCAAATCCAATATGTAACCTCAATTACATTTGATTCCAGGGCTTTGAAATGCAAAGGAAAACACTGCATATAGAGGCAAAACTTCTTTGCAACAGGGAACTAGGAGGGAGTCTTGAATAGCATTATTCCGGCCAACATACATTATTAACATTATTAGTTTTCAAACCTATGACCATGTGCATTAAAAGTGAATATTTTGAATATGTGAAAAATTAATGTCTCAGAGCTCTTACAACAATTGTTTCCTTGTGAAATGGTGTGTGTAAAATATCTTTTAAAAATGCAGCCTTTTGGTGAATAGATTGCTTCTCCTGTTTGGGTTATGCTACTACTTGGAAAGACCCCTAAAGGAGCATTAAGCAAATGAGCAAATAGTTACAAAAGAGCCAACCAGCTTCACGAAAGCATGGAGATGAAAGTGAGGGAGATCAATTTTTTTGTCCTTGTCTGAAGCAGATAAAATGTCTTTTCTCCTATTTTTTTTCTTGATCTTTTACAAATGCAAAGGCTCATTGCTCTTCTCTTGGTTAACATACTGAGTTTTAAAGAAGGCTCCTCCTGAAGGTCAATATAAAAGAGCTAAGCAAAGGGAGACAGAGCTGGCCTGAGAGCTCTGAGAGTTATCAGGTGAATGTAGTGTGTGATGTCAAGACTAAGATAACCAAGCCTCATGGGGCCTTGGGGCAATTTAATTTTGATGAATGACCAATTTGATAAATATTATTTACATTACTACATAAATAAGGTCTGTTTTATTCATTTTTGAACAATCCACGTTGTCTCCTGTGGAATAGCTTCTCAAGTAATCCCCACCAGCCAGCTCTCCCCACTGTAAACTCACAATTAGAAGGGTAATTAGTACTGAGGGCACTTTGCTTCTGAACTAAAAATGAAAACATGAATGAACAGCTCAATAATCTAGAATTGTAGCAATTCTTGAAGCACAAGACCTCAAAACTACATTCTGAACAATCTACAAAGGTAATGGTCTTACATTTTAAACTTTGCTTCCGCTTTTTAAAAATAATACAGCATTCTTAAACAAATATTATGGCATTAAAATAAATTCAATCGTAGTCCAATCTGTTAGCACAATGCTTTTTTCTTTTAAAAAAATTGCATTTTCTTTCACTCTGTGTCCACATGTATCCATTTATTCATTCACGCTCACTCATTCTATTAAGTGTTTATTAAGCACTTAATAAGTGTCAGTTTGTGGCTTAGGCTAGAGATCAGCAAAGATTTTTCATAATGGGACATATAGTAAAAGATTACAGCTTTGAAGTCTCTGTCACAACTGCTCAGGTCAACCGCTGCAGAACAAAAATAGTCATAGACAATATGTAAATAAACAAACTGTTTTGATGGTATTCCAATAAAACTCTATTTACAAAACAGACAATGAGTCAAATTTGGCCAGCTAGCCACAGTTTGCCAAACCCTGCCACAAGGCCATGGGGCTACAGAGATGAACAAGATAAGCAAAGTCTCATTGAACATACACTGTAATTTGGGGAATCAATGAATAAATAGCAAACAAGTAATTTCAGAGATATACTAGTGCAGTGAAGAGAAACTTCACTTCTCATCTTAGGGTCATAGCAGGCCTTCAGTGTGGTGCTCTGCTCTGCTCAGTTTGATGTGCGAATGTTTTCTGTGTGATAGGACAATCTTCATTTTTTTAAAATTTTATTTTAATCATTGCTCAAGTACAGTTTTCTGTCCTTTACTCTCATTCCAGCCCACCCACCCATCCCTCCCCACCTTCCCCCCATTTACACTCCCCCCACCAGTTTTTGTCCATGAGTCCTTTATATTTGTTCCTGTAAACCCTTCCCATTCTCCCCTGAAATTCCCTCCCCTCTCCCCTCTGGTCACTGTCAGCCTGTCCTCTATTTCAGTATCTTTGACTATATTTTGCTTGTTTCTCTGTTTTGTTGTTTACGTTCCTGTTAAAGGTGAGATCATATGGTATTTGTCTTTCCCTGCCTGGCTTATTTCGCTTAGCATAATGCTTTCCAGTTGCATCCATGATGTTGCATAGGGTAGGAGGTCCTTCTTTCTTTCTGCTGCATAGAATTCCATTGTGTAAATGTACCATAGTTTTTTGATCCATTCATTTACTGATGGGCATCTAGGTTTCTTCCAGCACTTAGCTATTGTAAATTGTGCTGCTGTGAACATTGGGGTGCATAGGTTCTTTTGGATTGGTGTTTCAGGGTTCTTAGGATATAGTCCCAGCAATGGAATTGCTGGGTCAAAAGGCAGATCCATTTTTAGTTTTCTGAGGAAGTTCAATACTGTTTTCCATAGTGGTTGTACCTGTCTGCAGTCCCATCAACAGTGCACTAGGGTCCCCTTTTCTCCACAGCCTCTCCAACACTTGTTTGTTGCTTTGTTTATGATGCTGATAGTGTACATAAAAAATCCTACAGACTCACCAGAAAACTACTTGACCTAATAAATGAATTTGGCAAGACAATCTTCATCTTTACTGATGTTCCTGGGCTCATAATATCCTGCTAATTGGTATCCATCCCATATTTTACTTAATCCTTCCTCTATGTTGTTTATTTAGCTAAAGGAAGCAAATAAATCAAAGTGTTCATCTTATAGTAAACTTTCTCTAAATTCTTTGTTTGTGCTTTGGACAGAGAAGCCCAGCAATTCTAGATCAGGAAAAAGGCACAAGTGAGGAAAGGTGAATGTAAAATGTGTTTGCCCGGTGCTAAGAGAATTTTTGGTACTGTCAGGTGACCTACATTCCCAGTGGTCTTGAGAATCAGGTACCAGAGGGCTACACTGTTCTGAAGGGGAGCCTGTGTTTTGTTGCCAGGCAACAGCTCTCAGATTAGAAACAAAATCGCTTAAAGAAAGATGCTCACGTTCAAACCCATCAAACACTGATTGAGTACTATTGGAGGCAAAGTACAGTACATGACACTATGTTACACAGGATTATATTATAAAAGCCCCTTCTTTCAAGGTGGAGACAGGGACCTGCAATGGATAGGACAGATTCAAGGCCAACTGAGTCCAATGATAAAATGTATGGGAGAAAAACCCTTACTCCCCTGTGCTTGATGTTCAGCATAGAGGAAGGGCTTTATACCCCAAGACCTTGCTCCTCATTTCTTCTTTCCTTTGAAAAGAAGAATAACCTCTCTGGTAGGTGAGATTAGAGAAGCAAGGGGGTCTTTTACAGATACTCCTAATGGAAAATACATATTAGATTTTGATGTGCCAGACACCATCATTTTTATTTAATTCTCATTACAGTCCCCTGAAGTCTTATTATTGTCCCCATCTTGTACACGAGGAGACTGAGTCACAGGAACGCTGAGAGACTTGCATTTCTGCTTCACTGATGAATAGCACAGCTTGGTTATTCATGCAGTCTACCTCCAGGATCTGTGCTCTCAATTTTCTCTGTCCCATGATTGCCTGAGGAAGGGAGCATTTTGCTCAGTTCTTCCATGATGTAAGCATTCCAGGGTCAGGGCAAGGTCCAGGCTTTGCTCATACCCTCTCTGTCACTGCTAAAGGCCCAAGAGCAATTTGTATGTGAAGATATAAAGGTTTCCTTGGGTCAAATGTACTAATTGTTAAATTTGGCAGAAGTGGTCAGAAAAACCAACCCATGTTCCTGTAATCAGCAATATTGGGGAAAAGAATGTGATTAATTCTCATTCAAAACCCCTCAACATAATATAGCTATGAAAAATAGAAGTAGTAAAACATAACTAACAAAAAATGATGACATAGGAGGCATTGTGCTTAGTGCTTTAGATATGTATTATCTCTTTGCATCTTCTCCACAATCCCAGATGAGTGGATTCTACATGTTATGGAAGACAAAAGAGGAATTAAATTTTAGGTTGTCAATTAGGTTTCTGATAAACAAAAGGGTAAAAACTATTCTATTGGCTACATATTAATAGGCAACCCCAACACTTGATTGCAATGGCCTGTTACGTTAACATCAAATAATTCTACTTTTCACACAGCCACTCACAATAGTTGATATTTAATACTGTCTGAGAGCACTCAAATGTCAAAAGAACTCAGTGGTACTAGCCAGCAAGTAGCAGAATGAGATTAGGTTAAGATATTTCACTTAACGATATCTTTGATTTGTTCACTTCTTCCCACTTTTTTTTGGCCACCACCATCTCTCATCTGTACTACTGAAATAGACCCCACATTTTAATCACATATATTCTTGCCATGTCAATTTTTCTCTATAATTCAGAAGCATGACCTTGCTACAAGTCACACTTAATGACTTTTTGTTAGGATGAAGACCAAAATTCTCAACTAACCTGTCAGACTCCTGACTGTGTCTCCAGCCCCATCGCCTCCAATTCCCATTTCTGTACCTACACTGTAGCCACATTGGTCTGGTTCAATTTCTTGGCTTCCCTGTACTCCTTCCTGACCTAATTATTGTCCTGCTTTCCTGAAACATCCTTCCTGATGCCAGTTTACTCATTCATAAATAAACTTATGCTTCAGGCTTCAGTTTAAATGTTGCTTTTTCAAAATTTCTTCCCTGCCAGCCCAAAGTAGCAGGTCTCCTGTTGCCAGTCCTCATGCTATCCTGTTCCCATCCTTCACAGGGCTTATTTCAGTTCATATTTACTGGTTTTTCTGGTTACTCATTTTTTTGTCTGACTTCTCCTAAAATAAAGATCCACATTGGCAAGATCCAAGTCTGTCTTGCTTACTGTTCTATTCTCAGTGTCTATCACAGTGCTCGGCACACTCATCCAGCATATATTGTTGAGTTGGGGCCACTGAACATAGTTGTGCAGTCTGTGTCCTGCCTAGCTCCAGGGCACCATCCACATAGATGACCAGATCAATGGTGCTGACTGAAAATGTGTGACACAGCAGCCCTTTACTGAGGGAAAAAATGAATAAATGAATAAATAAGTAGGTGAGTAAATGAAACCACTGCTATGGAATTACCTTACTGGGAAAAGCTATGACTGCATTTGATGTCCAGTATTTCCTAAAAACTATAAAATCCCACATGGTTAAATGTGTCTTGCATATATGTCACACGGAAGCAGTTATTTTGGCATTTTATGTGTTCTGTATGAGATCTCTTTTGCCCTTATTTGAATTCCACATATACTTTTTTATAATCTTAAATGTGGTCTGCAACCCTCCAGATGCCAGTATAAAGTCCCACTTTGGTTTTTTAATTGTGCAGGGACCTCATTTTTGACTTGCAGGTGAAAAAAAGAGCTGAAGCTGCATTTCATTTGTGAGTTGAAGTACATTTTTAATATAGTATTTTATTCAATGGGGCCCTTGAGTAATATCTGCAATATATTATAATATGCTGGTAAAATATATACAATCATCAGGGGAAGGAAAGGGAGACATTCAAAAGCAGGTTATAGATCACAGTGCTGAGAACTGAATTAGCTGACACAGGGGGCTTCTGATGACTAAGTGTCTATTGGGAATAATAAATCTTAGCCATGATGCCAATCACTGAGTCTTACCATACATCTACATTCTGTTTATGACTCCAAGCATCCCTGCAGCAGAAAGCAAGCTATGATTATTCCTGATATCACTTATGGCTTAGAAATAAAATAGAAATTCTTCTGCATGCATACAGGTTGGGTGAACCATGGTTTCTTAAGACAAACAATGTCTATATCATCCCCAATACTGGCACCATTTCACCTTGAAATTTATATTTCTACATTTCCCAAAGAGGCTGTAAGCTCCACAAGGACAATGCCCATGTCTTAAATTTATTTTTGTCTCTAACTCACACATACTTGGCAGTGTCTTGAACATACAGAGTTTGCTGGTCTTGATAGTCACAGGATGACAGTGAAATTATTAAACCAAATGGCTTAATTAAACCACACTTAAAATTGCACACTGTCCTGCAAACATCACTACATTGATTTTTCAAGCTAAGACAGAGTATTCATTTGGGCAAGATTCTCATCTGGACTGAACCTACAAGATGGTGAATGCCTAATGTACCACCCAGAAACCTTTTTAGGAAAGAGGAACTTAGTCTCCCAAAGGCTGGGAGTAATGCCAGAAAGCAACCCTCTTTGGGTTGTTGGCCCTCTTTTGGAAAAGACTGCTGAGGGGCCACCTCAGCCAATAACCCATCAATACCAGTACACAAAGGCTGGGCTCCCTCTCTCAAACTCAGTACTGTGCTGCATTATGACTCCAACCTTGGAGCTTCCCATGGGATCAGGTGAGGCCTTTGCCGAGATGCAACACAGCCCAACTTCTCCCACTGCCCCATCCTGTCTCTGTCCCACTCACATCCACAGGTAGTGATCCTAACAACACTCCCTAATAAGACCCCTAAATGCTAATATTTGCCCCAGAGCCTGTTTTCCATGGAACACAATCTATAACTTGGGTCTCTCTATTTTCCCCACATTAGAACAACCTAGTAACAAATGACATGATTATTTGAGAAAGGAACTGATCTTGGTAGCAGCTGCAACAGAGGCTTGGACTCATACCATTTACATAATACAACAGAAAGACTCTGTCCCAGTCTACATTGCAGGGAATGCTGATCCCAAAACAACATCAGGAATTTTGGAAATTATGGTGGTGAAACAATCACACTCTTAATTGTGGGCAATTTCAGAGTGCTTGCTTTTTTTAATTGATCTGCAGAAAACTACTTTTCTGTAATGCTTAGTTGTTGTTTATATCTAATTTCCCAAAATATGACTAAATAAGACAACCCTTTAAGAAAACTCCAAGGCAGAGAGGATTAAAACATCAAATATTTTTCCTATTAGAATAAAATATAACTATTGGTGACACTCTAGTATAATTACACAATGTCTGTCTAGAAGGTATCCAGCTAGGTAATATGAACAATACAGACATCTATTGAAGAAGATACAAGAAAATTTTACATAGGAAAATGACACCTCAGTCCTCTTCAAAGTTGGCAACTCACACAGTTCTCCCAATTGCCATCAGCTGCCCCATCGTATTTTCCTGAATCTCATTGATAGTCTGAAATCTCTTCCTTATCAGTGATCTGAGTTTTGGAAAAAGCCAGAAGTCACAGGACACCAAATCTGGACTGTAGGGGGGCTGAGTCACCTGGGTGATTTGATGTTTTGCCAAAAGCTCTGCAGAGATGTGATGCATGAAAGGGAGTATTGTAATGATGAAGCTGCCAATCACCAGTTGACCATTGCTGGGGCCTTCTGAATCATTCAAATAGTTTCTGCAGAGGAATGTTCAAGCTTAATACAAGATCTGATTCAGATTTGTTGCTCTATTTGCTCAGTCATTTTGAATGCGACAGCCACACAGTACACATGATCACTCAATGGCATCTACAGTCCCTACTGACTAGTACAGTGAAGTCATAATTATTCACACATACACATTCCAGTCCATGTTCCTTGGCTGCCAGGTTACATCAATGTCGTGCAAACCATTCTCATTATATTAACAATGGTTGGACTTTTTCCAGACAGACCTCATTTATATTTTTATACACACACACACACACATATACATGTATATATACTTTATTTTTATTTTTGAAAGTGGAGAAAGGAGGGAGAAAGAGACACTGATTAGAAAAACCAATTGGTTGCCTCTCGTATGCATCCCAGCAGGGGATGAATCTGCAACCTAGGTGTGTACTGTGACAGGTAATTGAACCAGTGACCTTTCACTTCACAGAACAATGACCAACCAACTGAGCCACACCAGTCAGGGGTAGTATAATTATATTGACTAATTTATTGTAACTATTGATGAGGCTCTTTCTCATACAGAAGTCAGCAAACTATAGCTGGGGGAGGAATCCAGGGCACAGAGGGTGAAATCGGCCCCATTCATTCATTTACAGATAGTCTGTGGCTATTTTTCACTACAGTGGCAGAGATGAGTAGTTGTGACAGAGACCATGTGTCCCACAAAGTCTGACATTATTACAATTTGGCCTTTCACAGAAGGGCACATTCTATGTGCACACACACACAACATTATCCCCAGTTATTGAGATTAGAGGTGAATTTTTGTTAGAAACATTAATTTTTTAATAAAAAAATCAATAAATACTATTTACCATGTAACTTGTGTTTTTCTTCAAGACCATTTAGAATTCTATCATTAGCTAGCTGTCTATAAAAAATAATTTATTTTCTAAAGTCCAATTAGAAAGCAACTGTAAATGTGTGCATACTGAAAGATTTGTTTAATAATCCTGCCCATGGCTAAGAAAAATATGTAAACAGTGGAATTCAGATAAGTTTGCCAAGCTACTGAATTAAGCATCCAGTTTGCCATCAGAAGTTTCTTTTTAAAAATAAAAAAAGTAAAGACACCCTAGGTTGTTTTCATGACAATTGGCTACATGTGGTAAGCTTGTACATATTATACTAAGGAATACAGTTTATTCAGCCTCTAGTTTATAATGCTTTTTAAATTCTCCCATAGATGTAAAAAAACAACCTCCATTTCCCCCAAACAGACCTTCTCTGGACTATAGAAATAACACAGTGGTCATTATAGTAATACAGCTAACCATTATTGAGAAATTTTTAAAGTAAACAGCAAGCTCCATGCTCAGTGCTTTTTACTAGCATCCTCTCAAAAAGCAGGTAAGAAATACTCTTAGCCTATTTTTCAGATGAGGAAACAGCCTCGAATGGAGTAGGTGGCCAAAGGGCTCCCAGCTAACACATGGTTTATCCAGAAGTTAAGCCATTTCCCGCCCTGGCTGGCGTAGCTCAGTGGATTGAGCATGGGCTATGAACCAAAGCATCGCAGGTTCGATGCCCAGTCAGGGCACATGCCTGGGTTGCAGGCCACGGCCCCCAGCAACCGCACATTGATGTTTCTCTCTCTCTCTCTCTCTCCCCCCGCCCCCTTCCCTCTCTAAAAATAAATAAAATCTAAAAAAAAAAAAGAAGAAGTTAAGCCATTTCCCTATCCACTCTAGAATTCTGAGTTTTTACTCCCCAACCTTTGCCATTGGCTGATCATTTGCATGTTCCAAGATACGGTAATATCCCTAGTACCCATCTCAATGGAAACTCAATAAATATCTACAGAATGTCCAAAAGACTGTCTCTTTAATCTGTTCAACATGGACCAGCACCTGGAAGTGGGAGATGTGGCATTAAGAAGTGTTGGGAGATCATGATTGTTCTGTCTCAGATTATTCTAGTCCAGTATATTCAGAGTCAATATAAAACACTAGCAGACTTCTTCACAAAATCAAAACCCTTCTTATTTTAAATATAAATTTCAAGAAACCATTTTGTATAAACATATTATAAGTACAAACTTATTTTTTCAAGTAAATATTAAATTTTGTATAGAAATCATATTTGCTTAACCTGATACTACATATTCTATTACATAGAAAAATATCAGAATAGGATTATATTTCTATTTTTCATTCTGTTAGGCATTTTTTAAATGTGTTTTTTTTTCTTTTCTTAAAGATTTTATTTATTTATTTTTAGAGAGGGAAGTGAGGGGGAGAGAGAGAGAGAAACATCAATGTGCGGTTGCTGGGGGACATGGCCTGCAACCTAGGCATGTGCCCTGACTGGGAATCGAACCTGCGATGCCTGGTTCGCAGCCCGCTCTCAATCCACTGAGCTACACCAGCCAGGGCTCTGTTAGGCATTTTTAAGTGTTGTGTCTTTGTCCATTGAAACCAGGAGTTTTTTAAAAACTATCTGAATTAAAGCAATAGTATTTCTATATGTCTGGATTAGCAACCATGGATCTATGTCAATGCTGGAAGACATAAATCTTCATAATTGAACTTTTCCTGTTAATCAAAACAGAATGGGTCTTTGAGATTTTGAAATTAATATTACTTAGCAAACCAAATGAAAAGTCAATTATTGACAAATCTATTTTACAGAAAGAATTATACATTTTGTATCTTTCTATTATGCACTAATATAAAGAGAAAATGAAACTTTGGTTTGCAAGCGAGATTTAAAAGTTGACAGTTTCCCCTAAATGGTGACAATTTGCATTTCCACTTAAAATACACTAATAGGTAAATTAGAATATGTTCTTCAACCCTTAAAAATGCCATGTTTGACAAAATGCCATCAAAGTAGACATTTGACAGAAGAGAAACGTGAGGCCAGAGAAATCAAGAAACTTACCCAAGGTCACACACATGTAGAAGAGCAAAGCTAGGAAATGAATGTAAGTATATTTCATTAAAGAGCAGAATTTCCCAACATTAGCACTATTGACACTTTAGACTGGATAATCCTTTGTGGTGGGGCTGTCCTTGGCATTGCAGGACAAGCATCCTTGGCTACTACTCATCAGACACCAGAAGCACCTGCCCTCAAGTTGTAATAACAGCAAATATCTCCAGGCATTACAAAATTTCCCCTGGTGGGGGATTGCTAAATCACCACTGCTGTACAACCACTGCCTTTGAGCTTCTGTCCTAAGCACAAAGCTTTTTTGCCTGCCTTTTAATGTAGATCAAGATCACCCTGTGTGTCAAGGTCACCCTTGTAACATGGGTCCCCAGCAAGCTTGCCACTGTCTTTGCACATCTGGGTCTCAGCCAGTTTAGTTTGTCCCTCATTTTACTTAGGAAGGAAATGCTAAGCACCCACATATACGGTGTTTTGGGATATGGATATGGACTGAAAGCTAAAATTAATTTTTAAAAAAATGAATTGCCCTGATCTCATTACTAGAAATCTGAGCCAGAACTGAATACACATGCTCAGGGATAAGATTGCTAAAGAGGAAGGGTAGTGGGAAGACTAATTCAAGCTCAGAGTACTCACTATTTCACTTAGAATTAATTTGATGGAGAAATAGAGTAAGAATTGCGAAGTCATCAAAGATGATGGCTTTTCCTTTATGACCCTTGGCATCAGAACAAAGAGCCTATTTTTGTGGGTTTTTGGATTTCCAGGATAAAGGGAATAAAAATGTTTAGCTAATGTTTGGATGGTTTAGAAACTGTATGTACATTAGTGATAGGTCAATTAATATCTGCACAGTTCAAAGAGGCAATTATTCCAATTTATAAATCACTTCAGAGGTCAGGAGCTGCCATCCATTAATGTGGTTTTTACAAATAAGAGTGCTCATTGTTATGTGTGTTTGTGTGTGCATTTCTACCCATGTCATTCTATCTGGGCTGAATTTTCCAACCAGATCGCATACCTCTGTGATTATGTATTTGTCTCCAGAGCACTGCCAAATACATAGAGCACTGTATCTGCAATTTGACCCTTGGCTGAGACCACCTTATTTTTCGAGTTTTCACTGTGCTGAAAGGTACCACCATGCACAATGTTGCTTCCAGGAACGGCCTTCTTACATTACACTTTAAATGGCAGGGTTGGGAGCTAAGACTCGCTGGTGGGTTACAATCCCTCTTGGTAATCATTCAGGAAGGGGAGAGTGCCTAAGTGATTTCTGGGCGCAATGGGCTTATCAGACATTTTGATAGTTGGTGAAAAGTCTCCAAATGGCAACTTAGAGCTTTCCTTCAAAACCATGCAATAAGCATCTCTTCATTTTATTTTGTTTGTTTGTTTGTTTAAATACCGAATCACAACACAGTACCAAGCATAGTGCTCAACACTTAGACTACAAAAGTATGCAAGACAAATACAGTCTGATAAGGGCAGAACACTGAGAAGCTGGAAATTACATATAGTCTGATGAGTGCTACAATGGTGAAGTATAAGGTACTCAAGAAGTCTGGATTGGAGACAGTGTAGTGGTTAAGGAATCTTCCAGAAGGAAATGACCTTTACTTCAAAGCTGAAGGATGATTGGGTATTGGTTTGGTGAATTGAGGTGTTGTAGGCAGAGGGAAAAGGCTAGTAGGCAAGAGAGACTTGGAGATTTCTGGAAACTGAAGAAAAATGTCAGGATTCTAGAGAGAAAAGAAAGTGAGGGAAAAGCAATGAAGCTAGAGTTACAAGGTAAGCAGGATTATAAAATATTTTCCAAGTCACATTAAAAAGTTTGACATTCTCTTAAGGGTATTGACATGTGATGGAAGTGTGGGAATCATGCTCATATTCATGAAAACCAATAGGAGGAAAGAGAAACCACTGCAGATGAGATGGTTGGAGCAGGGAAGGTGGTAAATGGCTTATATTAGTGGGAAGAACTGGGAAGAAGGAGCTTATAGATGATGTTTAATGGAAATAAGAGAATTTACTTAATACTAAAAAAATAGCTAATAATAAATTCACTGAAAATCCTTCCTATTGTATATGCCCCTTCACTTTTAACTCAGAGTATTTCCACTGCAAAAATAGGACAATTATTGTATATAATCTATAATCATACAAACTATATTTATTTTTGTTGGTTTTATTATTAAAAATCAGGAGTATTTATTGAACATCTACTGCAGGCTTGGCATTATTCTAGGTGTTGAGGAAACCACTGCAGACCAGAGACCATTCCTACTTTCAGGGAGTTTTATTTTAGTGATAGAGACAGACAGTAACAAGAAATCAAAGAACTAAGATTTATATCAATCAATGTTGTGAAGATGAGAAGTTATAAGGTCATTTAAAAAATCATGCCCTGCTGAGAGAAAGGACTGTCTATGCAAGTGACATTTAAGCTGAGATAGAAACACAGAGCCCATCCTCAGTAGGTCAGGGAAGTAGGTAATTCCAACTGAGGGAACAACAAAGTCCTTGAGGTGCAAATGATCATGACATTCTTGGGAAGAGGGGAGCCAGCACAGGCATATCACAGAAGGCCTCATGGACCATGGTGAGGCATTAGGACACTATCCTCAGGACAGTTAAGATGTTGGAGTAAGTCCCTTTTTTGATTGGACATTATTAATCCATTCTGATATGGAAAATAGTCTTTCTTTGAACTTTGGCACATCCCAGTTTTTAAGGATGAACATGTTTTATTATGATATTTCTACTTTCTTCCTTGAGATGATATACTTTTGGTGCAATGCACTTTGTGGAGAGAACAGACCAGATGGCCTGAGTAACAACACTTAATGAGGGCGATAACTATTTATGCCCAAAAACCAGGCTGCAGGTGCTGACCCACTGTCCAAACATTTTCTTGATGGGAGAACCAAACAATGCTCTATAGTATTCCCAAGTCTCCACTCAGAGGGAATACATTCATTTTGACTGGGATTTTTGCTATGTGCTTGCCTGTTGCCTTGTCAACAATTAATTCAGTTTTTTAATCCCAGGACAAGTGTTTAGAAAACTGAGGTGATGAGGAGAAGAATATCACCAGGAATGTGTGTGTTCCAAGGATTCCCTTGTGCATTGCCAACTCTCCTCCTGTCTCAGCATGGGTGAGTGTGTCTGCAAGCAGATGGATGTGGGTGCTCACCAGGGTTCCACTCCCTACTGGTTATGTGTCCTGAGTTTCCTGAGTCCGTAAAATGCAGGTAATAACATTGCATATAACTGTGATGAGAGAAAACTGAGGAAATTCTTATCACACTCTCCTCAGACTAAGCAGATTTTCTCACTTATATTTACATGGCTTTGCTCCACTGGGTTCCACTTTTTTATAGCAGAATATCAGGCTTTCTAGCCCCCAAACACAGCATTGATCTTTCTTTGGAAGCCACCATCTTTGCCTGGAAATGAGAGCAGAATGTTATTAACTTGGTTTCATTTTATCATCCATCACCGAAGGGTGGCAGTTAATCAAGGTGCTGTTTATAAAGAAAACCTTGAGTTTCTCTTCTGATGAAAGACTTACCTAAGGGCTATTGTTTTGTTACTGAAGTAAAATCAGGGATTAATAAAATTTAAAAATATAAAACAAGATGAGGGTTGAAGCAGGAAAAGGTTGAGAGGGAAATTCTTAGAGAAGTTATATTTGGCTCATCTCAAGTTATACTACATTGTTAAGAAAACATTATCATGGTATTACAAAACATTTGTGAATGTACCATTAATTTTTTTTTGTATTCTACTGGCATTATTTCATCACATTAAATTGAAGAATGTTTACTGCTATGGCAGATACAGTAATAGCTTTCAGCTTTGGGCTGCATTTATTTCAAAACTTTTCAAGTAGTCTTTTTATTGAAGAAGGTACACTTCAGCATAATACTTTTCCAGCTTTCCTTCTAAAGTTATATTTCATGACAGCTAATCTCAGTAAACAGAAGCAGTGGGAGGCCATGTGACACTGCTTTGTAATTAACTGCTAAGATTGCTAAGGCTGCACATGCATGGAAATACACTTGAGAAGATGACATCTTATGGTCTGAACTTAGAAAGGTTGAGGTTCAATTCCCAGCTCTATGCCTAACAGCTTTGTGACTGTACTGCAAGTTGCATATTCTCTCTAAGCCTCAGTTTCCTTATCTATACAAGGAAGATAGTAACAATAGAATCTACTGTACAAGTTGTAATTAGATTTAGATAGTATAAGCCTCAAAACACTGACAACAGTATCCGATACTTAGCAAAAGTTCAAAAAAACTTCAACCATTGTTAACACTAATTACTGTGCTACTTTTAGTAGGTTGGTTTACCAACTTTTTATTTATTTATTTATTTATTTATTTACTTACTTACTTACTTACTTACTTACTTATTTTAGAGCAAGAGAGGAAGGGAGGGAGAGAGGGATAAATGGGGGGGACAGAGAGAAACATTAATTTGTTGTTCATTTACTTATGCATTCATTGGTTAACTCTTATATGAGCCCTGACCAAGAACTGAACCCTCAACCTTGGCATATTGGGATGATGCTCTAGCCAACTGAGCTACCCAGCCAGGATTCAACCCAGCCTTGAAATTCCTCCCTTTTAAAATAAAATATTTGGGCTAGAATCAATGTTTCCCAAACTTAATCACTTTATGCAGCCTTCAAAATGTTTGCCATCTTGAGGGGGAATGATAGTCCTGAAAAGAATAAAACCACACACACAGATATTCAGTATATCTGTAAATTTAAAGTAAATTTGTAATTTAATACAGATGCATTGGCTTTATTTTTCAAGTATATTTTATTCATTGTTATTATAGTTGTCCCAATTATTTCTCCCCTTTGTCCCCCTCCACCTTGCACCACCCCCCACCCTCCAGCATTCTCCCCTCCTTTAGTTCATGTCCATGTGTTGTACATACAAGTTCTTTTGCTTCTCTATTTCTTATACTATTTTTAACCTTCCCCTTGTCTATTTTGCACCTGCCATTATGCTTCTCACTCCCTGTTCCTTCTCCCTCCATTCTTTCCCTCTCCTTCCCCACTGATAACCCCCCATATAATCTCCATTTCTGTGATTCTGTTCCTGTTCTAGTTGTTTGCTTAGTTTTGGGGTTTGTTTTTTAGGTTCAGTTGTTGATAGTTGTGTGTTTGTTGTCATTTTACTGTTCATAGTTTCTGATCTTCTTCAATTTCTTAGATAAGTCCCTTTAATATTTCATATGGTAAGGGCTTAGTTGATGAACTCCTTTAACTTTACCTTATCTGAGAAGCACTTTATCTGCCCTTCCATTCCAAATAATAGCTTTGCTGGATAGACTAATCTTGGATGTAAGTCTTTGCCTTTCATGATTTCAAATACTTCTTTCCAGCCCCTTCTTGCCTGTAAGGTTTCTTTTGAGAAATCTGCTGATAGTCTTATGGAAACTCCTTTGTAGTTAACTCTCTCCTTTCCTCTTGTTGCTTTTAAGATTCTCTCCTTATCTTTAATCTTAGGTAACTTAATTATGTGTCTTGGTATGTTTCTTCTTGGATCAAACTTCTCTGGGACTCTCCAAGCATCCTGGACTTACATGTCTAGTTCTTTTACCAGATCAGGAAAGTTTTCCTTCATTATTTGTTCAAATAAGTTTTCAATTTCTTGTTCTTCCTCTTCTCCTTCTGGCATCTTTATGATTCAGATGGTGGAACGTTTGAAGTTGTCCCAGAAGTTCCTCAGCCTCTCCTCATTTTTTTTTTTTTTGAATTCTTGTTTCTTCATTCTATTCTGGTTGGATGTTTATTTCTTTCTTTTGTTCCAAATTGTTGATTTGTGTCCCAGTTTCCTTCCCTTTACTTTTGGTTCCCTGTATATTTCCCTTTATTTCACTTTGTATAGCCTTCACTTCTTCCTCATTTTGCGACCAAACTTGATCAGTTCTGTGAGCATCCTGATTACCAGTGTTTTGAACTTCGTATCTGATAGGTTGGCTATCTCCTTGTCACTTAGTTCTTTTTCTGGAGTTTTGATCTTTTCTTTCACTTGGGCCATATTTCTTTGTCTCAGTGCACCTCTTATGTTGTAAGGGGTGGAGCCTTAGGTATTCATCAGGGCAGGGCAGCCCACTTTGCTGAGTGGTAGCACTGTCTGTGGAAGAGGGGTCAGAGAGGGGACAATGCCACTTGTGTGGCTCTTGCCCCACTTTCTGTCACTTCCCTCACTTCGCACAGGCAAATTGGGTCCTTCTGGTGCTGCTTCCCTGGTGGGTGGGCTTGTGTATGTTCTAGGACACTGTGAGCCTCTCCAATGGACTCTCCTATGAGGCCACAACCCCCACAAATTTTTATAGCCAGAGGTTTTGAGGCTTTATTTTCCCATGCTGGATGCCTAGGTTACAGTCTGTCTCACTCCCCAATTGTTCCTTTCAGCTTCTGTGCACACAAATGTTGGGAGACTGCCTTGCCACAAGTCTTCTCTACCTCAGCTGCCCATCTCTGACCCTCCTACTAGTCTGGATGAATGTTTCTTCTTTAATTTGGTTGTTGGCTTTCACGCAGTTTGATTTTCTGGCAGTTCTGGTTGCTTTTTGTTTTTAAATTGGTTGTTACCCTTCTTTTGGTTATGTGAGGAAGCAAAGCATTTCTACCTATGCCCCCATCTTGGCCAGAATCTCTGGCTTTAATTTAATAGCATAAAATACCATAATACCTATCCTTCTAATGTGTTATTGTAGAATATCACATCACTGGAGATTTTACTCATCCGTGGGTGCATCTGGGCACCATACCTTTACCAAATGGATTATCCATACCCTGCATATCTTAGGCTTATTCAGAACAATAATAGCTAGCAATCTTTTCATTTCAAATATACATTAATATAGACACAAATGAAACCAATAGGTACAGTGTAATAGCTGAGAGTGAAGATCCTGAAGCCAGACCACCTAGGTTCAAATCCCACCTCTGCCACTTACTTTTTGGTGCTGGGCCAGCCATTTAACATCTTGTGCCTCAATTTCCTTATCTATAAAATCAGAATAATAAGAGTATCGACTTCAGTGTGTTATTGTGAGATTTTGGACAAGTCAATATATGTAAAGTGCTTAGACTAGCACCTGGAACCAGCACCTAGTAACTGAGTGATGCCTATGAACATTGGCAAATATATCACACTTTAGCAAACACTGTCTTGGATCATTTCTATATTCCACGTTGGCTGCAAAGTCTTTAAGGAGTTCAGAAGGAGATCTGGGTTCTAATTCTCTTTACTTTATATCTTAATTCTCTTTAATATCTCTGGCACAGATTTTTCCTCCTATAAATTATTATAGTACTGTCTCCCTCTAGGTACTCCTGAAATACGGAAAGATCTGGAATGGGTAACTTTCCTAATACTTGATAGTAGAAAGTCCTATTATTAACCAGCAGCTTGTGACTCTGCAGCCTGAGCAGAGGATCAATGTGAGAACCAAATGTTGTTTGGTGATGCTCCACTGATTAAGCAAAACCACAAAGGAACAGAAAGTCATTTCTCTCATTATGGCTTCTCTGCCAACAACATTGAAGAAAATATAATGTGAATTCCATATGTCCAAATATATTCCCATTCTATTAGGTCATAAAAAATAAGTCTCTCTGGCCTACCATGTCTGAGACTCAAATCATTTATATCTCAAACTGTAGACTTCCTCTGAATCTTCACACACCTCTATCATGTTGATATTCAAAATAAGCACAATTTATTGAAAAGTGTGAGATTTCTGTTCAAAAGAAATTCCCTGAGGATAAGGGAACCTATATGCTGAGAGACTGGAAGTCATATATACAAACAAATCAATTCCTGCCTTTGTTTGTATTGCAAGAGGTTCAGGGGACAAATCAAGTGTTAAATTACTCAAGTAGAGTTATTATATGTTTGATTATTATGGCTCAGATGAGAAAGTTTTTGTAAATCACAGTGAACTGGTATTAACTCTCAGACACACTACAGCAAGTTTTAATAAACCACAGAACCTCTATACTTTTAGGCTTGAATGTGGTCAGGCTTCACTTGAGGTAGCAATAGACAAGTTCTTGCATCAGAGCTGTAAGCATATGGACATATCCAAACTAGGGCAGGAAAAGGGGTTATTTGGATTGAAGCCAAGTTGAGGAATGGTTTTATCTGATGTTAGTTTTATTTAGTTTGAAGAGGGATGATCCAAAGCCAAGAAAATATGTCTGGTTTAGTTTCCTTTTTTCTGCTATACAGCTGATGACCTCTGGGACAATAATGCCCCCATCAGAGATGACCTAATTCTCCAGAATCCATTTATAGGTTTCCAACAGTGAATTTACCATGGTTGTGATTATAGTTTCTCCATTTCCAACAAAATTTCAAAATTTGGTAATTTTTTAAGTAGGAGAATCATAATATATATTTTATGCTACTAAATTAAAGCCCATCCAATAAATTGGCATCCTACTGGGCTACAGCTAGTATTGTGTGTATTTAACACCTTCCTCTAGGACCTTTCTTTGTAAACTGAATGTATCTTATAGCCCTAGGTCAGATCATTAACTAGAATTATATTATCTTTCTGTCTTACTCCATCATTTTTTCACCAATTTCCTTTCTGAGATGACCTTTTTTGCTCTTGACACTCTGTCCAGGCCTGGGAAAGTCACACAGTGAAGGGTTCTCTGCAGGCATCCAGTTCATGACTGATTCTGGTTCTTCAAAGCTACTTATACCACCCTTCTAATAAAATTCCTACTTTGCCTAAATTAGTCAAAGCCTGTTTCTCTCTCTTGCACCCAAACAAGCTAATCTAATATACTAAGATAGATAGACAGAGAACTTACCATGCTAGGCACTATCCCAAACTGTTAACACGCACTAACAGTTTTATGTTTACGAGTTTATGAAGACACCCGCCTTTGCCCATACCTCAACACTTGTATTTCTAATCCCTGTTCTATTTTTTCCTGTTTTTCAATGTATTCATCTCTTTCCAACATACCTTATAATTTACTTATTAGGTCTACTGTTTATCTGTCTGCCCCCACTAGAATGTAAGCTCACCGATTATCTCAAATGCCCAAGACATCTCTGACACACAAGGCAGGGCTCAATAAAGGGATTTAATTAATTAGCTAATTAATTAATGAGCTACATGCTATCATTTGCCTTATTATAAATGTTTCTTTAAATCCACAACCTCTTCCCACTCACCCAGTGGGACATACTTAGGTCAAGTGTTCTCCTCTCTAACGCTTTTTAAGTATAGGCTAGATTTTCATATCTGTGCTCTTGCCCGGCAACAAGGGACTAGATCAAATGACCTCCTGAGAGCTGTCTGGCCCTTGACACTCTAATTCAATTCCACTTAAATGTCCTAAAAGTAATTTGTGAAGAAATTCTTTTCCTCCTTCTCTCCTCGACTGGAGTACACATTCATCTAATTATTTCCTTGGTAGAGTGACCTAGCTTTACAGGAACACTATGTCAGCTCTCACAAATTTTCTCTAAGCACTCCCTTTATAAAACTAAGAGACTAAAGACAGCTCTGTAGGGAATTAAATTGCATTCAAATAAGATTAAGGATTTTTGACTCACAAAGGCAAGGACAATCAGAGGCTAACTAAAACGAGGCAATTGTTTTCAGCAAACTAATCCAGACATGTTATTCACAAAGGGACTCTCACAATTGGTCAGGGAAGAAAAATGCTTGCAAGGAATGGAATGGGTGGACTGGCTTGAGTTAAGGGAGGCTTCTTCCTCCTAAGGTTTAAAGCCCTATCCCTCACTTCCTAGATGGTGAATCTGTTTATTTTCTCAATTCAGTCAATTGTGGCCCTATATCCTCCCACTGAACTGGATTAGGTTAGGGTCTTAGAGAGAGCCTTTGATTAGAATGTGAGAGCCAAGAACAATTGTCAGTTCCTCTAAAGCAACAATGCAGTGAAGTGCTGTCAGGAAACTATTGATATTTGCTGATGTTAAGAAGTTCTATCACGCCCTGGCTAGCATAGCTCAGTGGATTGAGCACGGGCTATGAACCAAAGCATCGCAGGTTCGATTCCCAGTCAGGGTACATGCCTGGGTTGCAAGCCACGGCCCCCAGCAACCGCACATTGATGTTTCTCTCTCTCTCTCTCTCTCCCCGCCCCCTTCCCTCTCTAAAAATAAATAAATAAAATTAAAAAAAAAATAAAAAAGAAGTTCTCTCACCATTGGTTTGGAACAGAAGTTCTTAGCCTCTTATGGGCCATGAACTCCTCAGAATAATGTTCTAAAATGTGTAAAATAAAGAACATATGATTGCAAAGCAAACTAATTAAATTGAAAGCCATTTGTCAAAATATGTTTTTCAAAACAGATTAGTAGTATATGTATTTAGTAAAACATGACAACTCAGGGCTAGCAGTAGTTTGATAATTACCATCATTTTAAATTACCATCATTTAAATGATTTTTTAAATGGTGGTGGTGATGGTGATAAATTTAAATGATAGTGTGGAGTATCTCAACAAGTGTAATATGATAGAAAATATCTAAAATTTATATAAATGACAAAGTCACAAGTACAACTACTAATACTGTGGTTTGTTGCCTGACACGATCACCGACCAGCAGTGACCACGGAATGCTGTGGATGGCTCATGGACACACGAGAAACACATACACAGAGACAACCGAGTCCTGTGGGGAAGTAGGAATGGGATGGCCATTCTCTCTAGTGGGGAGCGCTGGGCCACCCTCCCTAGGGGAGAGGGCCCTAGGGGAGAGCGCCCTAGGGGAGAGCGCCCCATTCTCCTGTCCTAGCAGGCTTTTATTGGGTTTGTTTGCATAAGAATTCAGGTAAAGCTCACTACTCATTGCCAGGAAGAAAGTATCAACAGACAACAAGGAAGTCTGAGAGCCTATTTTGAGTCAGGGTCAAAGAGCTGTAAAAGACCTTAAGGAACAAACTTACTTCCTCCTTATACCCTTCTCATTCAATTGAGTGCATTCTAAACAAAGCAGGTTTCACAGGATTTTACATATTCTTTCTTAGTCCTGATCACCTGGGGAACCTGCCCTTCCCAGCACAGGGCCGCACCACCCTCTGTCATTGTTTCAAGCTTAGGTGGAGCAAGGGAAGTAAGGCAGCCAAGAGATTAGGAGATTTTCTCGTAGACAATGAGGACTCAGACTATGTCAAAGCCGAGGGGTGAGGGTCCATCACTCCCTTTTGCTGTAGCCCCCAAAGTCCTTCCTTGGGGGCCTCCCATGTGACCGTGCCTGCCTTAGGTCGTCCCCCCCTTGGGGAATCTTACCCATCATTGGCTAACTGGCTTCCCATTGGGAACCAGGCAGGGTGAAGTAAAAGGAGCAGAAGTGGCACTCCTGCCAGGGAGATAAGCTTTTGTCTTCTTGCTGGCTTACGGTCCAAGGTCACTCCCTCAGCCTTAGCCTTGGTGGGGGTTATAGCTTCTGATACGAGGTAGAGCAGTTCCCAACAATTACCAATGAGCATATATTGATGATTATTATATATCTGCTAAATTTCACAGCAGGCAAATGCTTATCTCTTTCCTTTAGGCTTTTTCTTCCCCTGAAGGAATGTAATGGTGAGTTATCACTCATGTTCTCTCTGACTCTTGGTGCCCATCTGAGAGCCAAGGATAGAGATCTGTTGTATTGAGACAGCTTCTGGCTTTGGACCACATCCCCAAATTATTCAGGCAGAGATAAGGTAGGTGAGTGTCCAGCCACAAAGATTCAAGGCCAAGGGGGAGACACTGATCTGAAATAACTAAGGAAACTACCACTGGCACCACTGAATTGGAAGCTCCAAGTAGAACCACACGACTTCAGCTCAGGTCCAGGTACCACTTAACCCATTACCCAGCACTCTCATGTGACCTAGGAAAGGAGCTCTGAGGAGCCAAGATGTCTCTCTGACCTGTTTTTTGAGTCATTCCTGTCTGTAGCCCTGCAAGATGTTTTAGAGGGCCTTGTGATTTGCAGAAAAATAGAAATTCCCAACCTCTAATTTTCTTCAGGCTGTACTCTTACAATTAGTATATTGATGTTAAGTTGATTACATGTTTTTAGTATATTTATTGAGTACTTATTATGCATAAAGCACTATGAGAGTCTTGCTGGAACTCTGGGTAGGGTTTGGAGATTTCCAGGTTGGGGAGACTTCACAGTCAAGGAAGTTGCCTAGGGTTCAGTGATCTTAGTACATAAAGTAAAACAAGAGTTGTCTCCGATAGTTGTGATCAGGTCACTGACAATATGTGGACAGGATATATTCCAATAAAGGCTACGAAATTGTTAACATTTTTAATTATGTTTGGGGCACATAGCATTATAGAACCAGCTGAGTTGGCATTATTGAAAAGCTTGTCAGCTGCCGTTCATTGACCCAGCCAGCCAAGGAAGCTCTTGGGAAAGTTTGTTCATTTCTTTATTCAGGTTGTTTGTCCATCACTGTAATTATAGGAGTGTTTTCTTTTTGAAGACTCCAACATTCATTACTCCTAATAAACAATAGCTTTTTAATTTTAGACTATCCTTCATCACATAATAGTGAAAGTAGAAGACAGTGAAGACTGCCTTTCTACCTATATCTTTACATCATTTCCACAATATAGTTTTAAGGAAACACAGGGGCAGTTGACAGGAAGTAGGAAGATACATTCATTTTTTCAGATTAATAGACTGGATATTATTAGTTAAACTAAGTTGGGAAACATTGGCACTTAAAGACCTAGAAGACTTTATTTTATTTTGCTGCATATTTATATTTGAGCTTAAAAAGCATTCCTTTATGTTTAAATTTTTAAAGCTTTTAAAAGCTGTAGCCATCTAAGCTTAATATTAAATTTTGCAGATAAAGGAAAGGAATATGCATTACTTAGTGGATAACTATTATATTCTAGCTAAAGTGGAAAAAAATAACACAAAACTTGCCTTGGTAAAACCACACACTGATATTTGTGTCAGGGACAGCAGTTCATGTTTCAAAACATCTAAAGTAAGGAGAGGCTGGCCTATGATGAAATGTTTCATTTCATACCACAGAACCCAGTGGCATTCCATTGAGAGGCAACCCCTTGGTATCTAAATGTGTAAATCAAACATAAGGTTTGGCTCCCCCAGGAAACCTCCTGAGGAAGCAAGTTTATTTATCTAATATTAACATTCAGGTAAGAAGAACCTATTATATCCATCCAAAGTAGAGTTAAATATGGAATAGAAAGACCTGAGAAAGGAAAAGTGATCTCTTTCTTTCATACAATCTTATTTCTGCCTTCATTCATTTATCCTGTCTTCTCAGTCCTTAGCACCTCGTGAACTATAGAGGGAAATCAACTTCATCAATATGAAGTAAATAGCCAGTAGTCAATGCATTTGTTGATCTCTACCCAGTCAAAGGTAGATGTCTCAGTTATCTATTGCTGTATCCAAAGCTTGGTAGCTTAAAACAGCTATTTGATTTGCTCATGATTGAGAGGTCAGCACTTTGGGTAGGTCTCATCTGGCATCTCCAGAGACTCAGTGGGGCTGAAGGTTCTGAGATGGCACCATTCACATTTATGGCATTTAGTGCTAGCTGTAAATCACAGCTCATATGTTTCCAGAAAGAGAGTCTGAGCTTTGTCACATATAGCATTCTGGGAGACATGCCCCAATGCACAAGAGCTTTTCTAGCCTCTACTTGCATTAGATGTCCCAATGTCCCATTAGCTAAATCTGGTCAAATGGCCAAGCCCAAGCAGTGTGGAAGAGGACTGCCCAAATGCACAGATGCAGGAACATGTGATTCACTGAGGGCCATACTGTGAAAACCTACCCCAGTAGGCAAGGGTAAATGGCAGGAAAACAGCTTGTTCTAACAGATGTCGGTAGCTCGGAATCAGGATGCATGGAAGACTAGGACACTGCCTCTGTTCTGGCTTCTGAAAATATAGAGAGGAATTATGCAAACAACTATTTCATACACAGTGACATCCTCAGCCCTTTTGCTGAAAACTGGCTTACTGAAAACAAATTGCGCCTTTCTAAAACATTTATTTCCTTAAGACAATCTATGGACAAAGTGAGTCCAGGCTCTATTTTCCTTGATTACTCATGTCTGATGATCTGAATTAATTTCTTGGTATTTCCAAAAGCACCTACTATACACAGTAAAAGAGAACAAAACAAAAATATTTTGTTCTTGAGTGAGGACATGGAGTGTTCTAACTTTGAGCAGAAAGATATAAATCAAATGTTGGGAGAGTCGATCATTTAAAATGCATACAGTGGCATCAATGACCTACTCTTAGAACTTCAAACATCCACTGGCTTGAGAAGCTCAGCTATGTAATGGACGTTCTAAACCACACTTGCTTCTGAGAGATCTGTCAAATGGACCATGTGTAAGAACAGAGAATTACAAAGTTGGAAAGAATCTGAGCAGTTTTTCTTGAGAACCTAGTCAACTTGTGGTCTAAATTATTCAAAACATATGGACCATCATTCTATTTTAACCTCTTATACTGATGTTTGCCTCTTACCAAATTTCTCTCCCCTGCAGAAATTATAATCTCTGGTCTGCTTAATCTGTTTAGAAACCTACAAAAGGTAAATGGAACCTGGAACTGTTTCAGGACTTGGCTAAATTCATTACAGGGCTCAGTTTTGAGAGAGAGAAAGAACTTGTGCTATTCATTCATATATAATATACCTTCCATGATCAAGCTAGTTATTTAAGATGCTTACACATTTCCTAAAAATGTCTTCATGTATATAATAACATCAGCAACAAGTTACATTGACTGAGTGCTTATTGTGTACCAGGAAATGGACTGAGCACCTCGGAAGGTCAGCATAGAGTTTATGTGTTAGGCTGGGTTCATGTTGAACAGAAAGCTCACCAGCAAATGGGGAGAAATCAGAGCCAATATGGCAGCCCTTAGGGACTAGGAAAATGCCAGTCCTATCATTTCATGGCAAATGGAAAGCCACAAAGCAGGAAGATTTGCAATGCTTCTTATGCTTGTGGAGATGTTCCCCTGAAAAAAAAAACATCTGAGCATACAAAAATTTTCACACAGGTCCATAGGTCCTCACAGACACCCTGAAACCTAACCATGGGCACACTGAACTTCTGTATGAAGAATAAGAGAGAGCTCTGACTGGTGTGGCTGAGTTGGTTGGGCATTGTTTCCCCAAGAAAAAGGCTACCAGTTTGATTCCCAGTCAGTGCATATACTTGGGTTGTGGGTTCAGTCCCTGGTTGGGGTGCATGCAAGAGGCAGCCAGCTGGTTTCTCTCTCATATCAATGTTTTTCTTCCTCTTTTTTCCCCTCCTTTCTCCTCTCTCTAAAAAGAAATAAATAGAGAAATAAATAAATAAATAAATAAATAAATAAAATCATTTATAAAAAAGAATAAGAACAAGAAAGAGAAAGAGCTTGATTTTTACTAGGCGCCTTCTGTGCAGCAGACACATGACATACATATCACCCCACCTTCACAGTGGCCATGAAAGATATCACTTGTGTTTCCCATTTGGCAGATTCAGAAACTGAAAACTGTGACACCCCAAAAGTTAAACATTTACAGAGATGATACTGTTAGCAAGTATTGGGCAGAGTTTCAAAACTGTACCTTCTTATCTTCCTAGACTTACAGCATTTGAGCCAACCACAAGAGATAAAAGAGAGCACAACAGAATAAAACACAACAGAGACAGGCATTTTGATAACAAATCATTTATATTACAAACTACATAAATATCCTACAGTAGTTGCCCTCAAATGTATCACAATTCATCCCTACCATTGAATATTATACAGCATTAAAAGTCATATTTTCCTAAAATATTTAATGACATAAAGGAATGTTCACAATTGTAACGTCATAGAAGCAGAATTTAAATATGTATTCCAGAAATATATGTATTTCAGAAATATATACACCTGTATATTCACACACACACATTCATACACACACAGAGATGGGCAAATGTAGGTTTATAGTTGTGAATGCATGAAATGGAGTTTATTTTTATATTATTATTTATTAATTATCATATTTATTTTCCATATAAACAACCGTAAACTCACTTTTGTTCCACCCTGTATATATAGGTATGTGTGTGTGTATGTATACATACATTGAGAAAACTGTAATGACAGAAAAAGAAGTAGTTTCTGTATTTTATTCCTTCATCTTTGTATCACAATGCTTGTTTGTTATTTATATAATTAGAAAAAACATTTTGAAGTTGAAGTCTAATACTTGGATGTCCACACTGTCTTCAAAAGCAGAAAATAATGGATTGGAAGGGACTGTAGCATAATATCTTTTTAATAATGGGAAAACTAAGGCCCAGACAAGCATTGCCTAAAATAAAACAAGAGCTTGCATAAAATTGGTGGCAAGGTTGGAATGCATAGTATAGGTTTTAATTTTTCATTTTTATGTGATTTATGGAGTAAAATCTTATCAGAAAAGTAAGTTCTCACACCAAAGCAATGCTTTGAAACTCTGTGGTTCCCACATATATGTGGAAACTAAAGTCAGGCCTTCCTTAACAAGATAATCACCCAGGGCCCTGCATACTCTCTTGTCTTCTGCTCCTCAGTGCCTCTTACCAGGAGACAGCCAGTCTCACTTGGAAAAGAAGTTGAAACCAAGAGAATGGGGAATCCAACTTATATTCTGACATGCAATTTAATGAAAGTCTCCCCTTCCTTTGGAATGTCCCCCTGGTCCTCATCTTGTAGAGCCAGAGCCAGTGAAGCATGGAGCCTCAGCTCCTCAGCTGAGCCCACCAGACTTCTTCTGGCAGAGGCTTATGATGGATGGGTCTCAGCCTCTGGGGAATAGTCAAAGATGTGTACATATGTTTCCATAATTGCCCTAAATATTTACATTGTCTTTATCAGTAGATTACGTTACATATTTATTTACAACTATCATTTACAGTGCTCTCCCCTAATTGGGAAATGAAACAGCTGTTTAGCACTTAAAAGAACATGGCATGTGCCCTTTGACTGATCACTTAAAGAGGACAGATTATAAGTATTTACTTTGGGATTTCTAAAACAGGGCTGACCAGTTGTAGGCAGAATTAAAATGATTTCTCAGGAATTTTCTGCTATAAGAGATTATAGAGATACATGAGAAGGAGAGAGAAATGAAGAGCAGATTCTTGGGGTTAAATGGCATTTGTCACCAATCTAATGAGACTGAACAGTTGTGTGGTTGGTGTCCCGATTTGAATTGCGTTATTTACTGGGTCACAGTCCTCACCATTGAGTGTACAATGGTAATTATGCAAGCCTGTGGGGTCACTGCTTCATTTGCTAACTAGTTTGCCAGTGAGTAGCTCAGAGGAAAGCTCTTCAAAACTGACTGTTTATTCCAAAGAGCAGGGGAAGCCACCTCTTTTAAGTTATTTCTGCCATTAATTCAAATAATAAAAAGGCAGAACTAAGATCTCAAGTTTTTTTAAATGGCTAATTGACATAGTTTTATAATCTTGCATAGATATGTAAAAGAAAGACTTAATCAAGTGTATTTGTTTTGAATTAAACCAGATGTAAAGCCAACATTTTTGCTTATATTTAACTACAACAACTGTAAGTACATGGTAAATATTGTGTTTTTCTGGCATTGCCCACATGACAATGTATTGCTTATATATGAATAAGTGACTATACCTTGGGAAAAAAATAAACAAAGAAGTTCACCCTTAGCATAGCTATGAAAATAAAAGAAAAAATGGTTGTTTACTCATACTATATCTAGTTAACAGTGTGTGAAGTTTAATTTGAAAATCCCATATGTATAGTTTATTGTATACAATGTGGTCAGTTAAAACAAATTTCTCAAAACATAGAAGATTTAAGTAGGTTTGTATCAACACAGGTTTCCAATGCACCATCATTATCAAATTATTTCACATTATCTTCAAGGGGAAATGGTTTCGCACCTAGTGGTAAACATAGTTTTAGCACTCTACTTAGAAGAGCAGGGGGGTTGTGTGTGGAGTGCGGAAATAACTTACCACTTCAGTTCATGGTATTAGACATTTTTGAAGAATAACCAAAGGGTTCTTGTCAGTTTCAGGAATTTACTGAATACACACTTTCACTTTTTAAAAGTGGGCCTGGAATCAAACCCTTAATAGAATTAGATAGCAAATCTGTGTCATAGACTCCAGAAATGGATTAAGGGCACTTTTTAGAATTTCCACATACTAAGAATGTTCAAAAGAGTCAATAAAACTTAACTCTGGAGCCAACCAGCCATGGTGGGAAAATGACTACTTAAAGATTGTCAACAGAAAAGACAAACATGTTCAACTTCAACTACTGATGGAGAAACTAGGCATGGGGCAAGGCATGGGGGAATGCTTTCTAATAGGGTTTGCAACTTAACAACCTTGAATCAGGCATGGTTCTTCTTGTTACATAGGTTGTGACCCACGACAAATCACACCATTTCTCTCAGAGTGATTTATCTTATGTCTGCAATGAGTACAATAGCACCCCATACCTCTGCTGGGTAGGTACCATTTAATATTTGCCTCCTCTGTTAGACATTAAGTTCCTTTACATCAAGGCTCTGCTCATCCTTACAACCCTAGTACTAATCACATGCCAGCACACAGCAGGATTTATTGAAAAAGACCTTGGTTTTTTTTGGAAAATTATAAAGAAAAAGTGAAATAATTTATATAGAGTGTCTAGTACTGTGCCTGCTAAGAGTGAATCTTCAATGCAAGTGGGATACCATTATTATTACTCTTATTATTATTTGCAATGCATATTAAATAAAATAATAAATGCCAGGCTCTTTCAGGATAAACTCACTAGATATTCCAAAAGGGGGAGGCTAAGAAACTACATTTTATTAGTTCAACTTGTAGTTGTCAGGCTTAAGGAAATCATTCAAGTTTGGCTTCTCCACCAGAATGACAACTCAATTTACAAAGGAAGATATTTTTTTTTCTAGGAGCCAGGAATTCCTGAAATCAAGAGTTGAAACACATAATAATAGTTAGGAGGCTGTTTATTAGCTCTCAACCAGAAAAAAGAACATTGTCTCTATTGTCTTGTGGGATGTATAATACGGGCTGGAGATTTACCCTGATTCTACCTTTCTGGTGGTTGGAAAGTTTGTATCTACCAAATATCCCAAATATAAAGTCAGTCTCTCCCTCTCTCTCTCTTTCTCTCCCCACTCTTACAGAACGAAAGTAGTAAGTGCTGATGGATCTGTTCTATCTATGCCTAATGCAATTTTGAAGCTGAAAGGAACCTTAGGGAACATCTATTTCTCTAAACATGACATCTCTATTTTAGATGACAGAAGTGTGTCTTAAGTAAGTGACTTTCCCAAGGAAACACAGACTATAATAAATCAAGGACCTGACCACAGTTTCCCAAAGTCTAGTCCCTCTAGTTCACTATGCTGCTTTACCTAATATTCCTGATAGTGGTAGTCTGGAAAACAACCCCCAAACATTTTCACATCCTAATCCCTGCTACCTGTACCTGTTGCCTTACATGGAAAAATGTCCTTGCAGGTATGATTTAGGTTAAGGATCTTGAGATGGAGAGATTATCTTGGATTATCAGGGAAGATTCAGAAACACACAGAGGAAAAGGTGATATGAAGAAGCAGCGGAGAGAGATTTAAGGGTGCTGGCCTTGACAACTGATGCAGCCACAAATCAAAGAATGTTGGCGGCCACCAGGAGCTAGAAGAATCAAGGAACTGATTCTCCTGTAGATCCTGTAGAGGGAGTGAAGTCCTGCCAACAGCTTGATTTCTGCCCAGTGATACTGATTTCAGATTTTTAGCTTCCAGAACCGTGAGATAATAAATTTCTGCTGTTTCAGTCCACAGAGTTTCTGGTACTTTGTTATAGTAGCCACAGGAAAGTAACATACCTATGAAAACAGAACTCATAATTTCCTATTTTAAAAATTGTAGGCATATAATATGACCACAAGGCAGTACTTTATAAAGACACTATTATGAAAATTATACACAAGCTTTGGTCCAAAATCACTTTTTACAACTTAATGTCACAGAATTAATTGGACTAGAGATGCATTTTACATACAAGGCGGACATCCCAAAAATCAGAATTTATTTATGAAAAACTGTGTATTTATTCTTACGTGTTTAAACCTCATTCACCTTCAAAGTACTCTCCATTTGATGCAATACACCTATCAAGTTGTTTTTTCCACTGCTCAAAACAGTTTTTAAACTTGTCATTTTTGATGCCTTTTAGTGCTTTGCCATTTTTGGTTTCCTCTTTTTCACACTAGCAAAGCATTTCACTTTGAGGACTTTTTCATTCAGGGAAACAAAAAAAAATGTTGCTTGGTGTGAGATCGAGTGAATAGGGAGGGTAGGTATGGGGGCCATGCCACTTTTAATCAAAAACTGTCAAACACAGTGCTGCATGGGCAGGTGCACTTGTAAATCACCCATCATGAAATGGACAAACACATTTAGAGTCTTCAAAAAAAATTCACTGAAGCTTAATACAGCCTCTCACAAAAACACCAGCTGGTACACTGACACAGATGGGTTCCTAGTACACTCACTTAGTGGGAGAAGCTTGTACTACAAGAGACCAGTCCTCCGAAAGAAAATTCTGGGTCTTTTTTGGTCCTCCCTCATAGGTCTAGAAGAAATTTTCACTGTTTAGATTTTAGATGCCTTTAAGAAACACTCTTGTCTTATAAAAAATACATACACAGATTATCATTTAGTATGTTAATTTTTCAAGGAACTAATTTCATGATATTGTGTTGATCTTGCTAGCTTTAGTTTTAGAGGATGATTTTATTTTTAACTTTAACCTAGACATATTCCATGCAGCCGCCAATCACTCTTCACCTCAATAAGCCTTCCTCACCAGTCTTCCCATGAGTGAATTTATTCACTGCTTAATCTTGGCTTGTATGTAATTAGCTGGTATGATTTTTATTACCTTAAATAAAATACCTCTTTTAAGCTTAAATCTTAAATGTCTACAAGCCAGCATTGGAAAGGATGCATTAGTATTGGTTAAAAATTGGTAGGGTACCCCTTAGTGTTCTGAAGAATGTACAAGCATTTAAAGTAGATGGTAGAATGAAAGGGTATTTATTGCTAAGAGTAGATATTTTTCAATATTTTAAGAGTAAAATCAATTTTAACTGAGAGTATAATTTCTAATAGCCCACAGGGTATGGGCCAAAGCCTTTTGTTATTATTAATAGATTACATATTTATAGACATTAGTTTCTAGTGAAAATTGAATTTTTACCATCTATAATTGTATTGACTTTTTTAGTATGTTTATCAGAAGTCCTTATATAGTAAATATAGGGTACAAAGTCACTGTAACTTACATATTTAGTTCACTAATAAAAATTAAATATTGTAATAAACTGTGTATGCTTACCTAAGGGATATTTTATCAAAAACCAACAGAGAAAAATATGGCATTCACCACTAAAGTAAAGAGAAAATACTCCCAAGAAACAGAAAAGTAAATAAAGGTCATGTTCTCAAAAGTCATCTATTAGTTAAACTGTAGGGAACTGCCATTTTGTAGGTCCGAAAATGCTAGAATGATAGCAATTCCTTATGATTCAACTTAGTAGTTTGCTTAGAATTGATTGGTCTTGGGTTATATAAAAGTGATCTAATTCAAGAGCATGTCATGGAAACTTGACTTCTGATCTATTTCTGCACTTCATCCCTTTGAACCAGTTTATATTTCATAGGCCTAATAAAGTTGTCCTTATATAATTTGGTGTGAATATTTAAAGAAAAGAGTGAAGTTTTCAGCTTTCAAAATGGCTAAAATTATACATGAAAAAATATATTAAAAAAAAACAGGAAAAAATTTAAAAATCTAAACAGACCAATTACCAGCAATGAAATTAAAGCAGTAATCATAAAACTCTCAACAACAACAAAAAAATCTAGGACCAGATAGCTTCATAGGAATCTACCAGACATTAAAAGAAAAATTAATAACTATCTTTCTTAAAACTATTTTTAAAAGTTAAAAAGGAAGGAATGTTTCCAAACTTATTCTATAAAGCCAACATTACCCAATACCAAAACCAGACATCACAAAAAAATTACAAGCCATTATCCTTGATAACCATAATGAAAAAATTTTCAACAAAATACTAGCAAACAATTAAAAAATAACATTAAAAGTATTATACACCATGACCAAATGGGATTCATCCCAGGGCTTCAAGGATAGTTCAGTGTCCATAAATCAATCGACGTGATACATCACATTAACTAAATAAAGGATAAAAACCATATGATCATCTCAGTAAGTGCAGCAAAAGCATTTGAAGAACTTCAACATCATCTTTTCATGATTAAAAATTCTAAACAAAGTGAGAGTAGAGGAGCATATTTCAACATTATAAAGTCTCTATATGACAAACCCATAGCTAATATCATAGTCATTGATGAAAAGCTGAAAGCCTCTTCTTTAAGATCAGGAATAAAACAAGAGCCCACAATCAGCACTTCTATTCAACGTAGTATCTGAAGTCACAGTCACAGCAATCAGAGAAGAAAAAAATAAATAAATGGCATCCCAATTAGAAAGAAAGAAGTAAAACCCTCATTATTTTCAAACATGATACTATGTATAGAAAACCCTAATGACTCTAGCAAAAAATTACAACTAATAAATGAATTCAGTAAAGTTACAGGATACAGAGTCAGTATACAGAAATCTATTGTATTTCTATACCCCAGTAACAAATGATCAGAAGGAGGAATTAAGAAAACAGTCCTATTTACAATTGCATCAAAAAGCATAAAATACCAAGAAATAAATTGAAGCAAAGAGGTGAAAGACACAGGTACTCAAAACACGATAAGGCACTGAAGAAAAAAAAACGAAGAGGATATAAATAAATGGAAGGATATACCTTGCTTGTGAAGTGGAATTTTAGTTGATGTTGAAAACATACAACAAGGAGAGTAGAGCCAATGATGACATGTAGTCCACGAACACCTACAGCATGGATTGGAAGAATTAATATTGTTAAAATAATCTTACTACCCAAAGAAATATACAGATTCAATGTAATCACTATTAAAATACCAATGACATTCTTTTCAGAATTAGAACAACTAATTATAAAATTTATGTGGAACCACAAAAGATCGCAAATAACCAAAGAAATCTTGAGAAAGAACAAAGTGGGAGGTATTACACACCCTGATATCAAACTATATTACAAAGCTACAATAATAAAAACAGCATGGTACTGGCATGAAAACAGATATATAGATCAATAGAACAGAATAAAGTGCCCAGAAATAAGTCCTTGTTTATATGGTTAATTAATCTACAACAAAGAAGGGAAGCATATGCAATTGGGTAAAGACAGTATTTCAATACATGGTATTAGGGAAACTGGACACATACATGCAAAAAAGGAGGGGAAAAAAGGAAGAAGAAGAAATAATTGAACCACTTTCTTACATTATATAAAAAGTAAACTCAAAATAGAACAAGGACTTAAATGTAGGACCTGAAGCCATAAAATTCCTGGAAGACAACATAGGCAATGAACTCTTTGACATTGCTCTTAGCAGTATCTTTTTGGATATGTCTCCTCAGGTAAGGGCAACAAAACAAAAACATAAACAAATGGGAATACATCAGACTAAAAAGTTTTTGTACAGCAAAGGAAACTATCGACAAAATCAAAAGACAACCTACTAAATGGGAGAAGATATTTGCAAATAACACATCTGATAAGGGGTTGATATTCACAGTATGCAAGAAACTCATACAACTTAACACCAATAAAACAAACCATCCACATAGAAAACGGGCAAAGGAGCTGAACAGACACTTCTCCAAGGAGGACATACAGATGGCCCAGAGACATATGAAAAGATGCTCGACATCACCAATCACCAGAGAAATGCAAATTAAAACCACAATGAGATATCACCTCACACAACAAATTAATAAACAACAAGTATTTGTGAGGATATGGAGAAAAGGGAACCCTCTGTTGGTGGGATTATAAATTAGTGTGGTCACTACAGAAAACAGTATGGAGATTTTTCAAAAAAGTAAAAATAGAGCTGCCATATCATCCAGCAATTTCACTCCTGGATATTTATTCAAAGCAAACAAAGACATAAATTTGAAAAACTATGTACACCCCTATGTTCGTTGCAGTATTATTAGTAAGAGCCAAGACAGGAAGCAACCTAAATGTCCATCGATAGACATTTGGATGAAGAAGATGTATATACAGGGTGGGCAAAAGTAGGTTTATAGTTTTGAGTACACGAAACAGAATTTATTCTTGTATTGTTATACAACTGTGTTATTATTAACAACTGTAAACATAATTTTGACCACCCCTGTATATACAATGGAGTATTATTTAGAAATAATAAAGAATGAAATCTTGCCATGTGCAATAACATGGATGGATCTACAGGGTATGATGCTAAGTGAAATAAGTCAGACAGAAAAAGACAAATATCATATGGCTTCATTTATTGTTGAATCTAAAAACAAACAAATGAATAAACATAACAAAACAGAAACAGACCCCTAGGCATAGAGAACAAACTGATGGTTGCCAAAGGCAAGGAAGATGGGGATGGAAAGAAAGAAAAGAAGAAGGAAGGAAGGAAGGAAGGGGGGGAGGAGGGGAGATTATAGAGATAAAAAAAAAAAAGAAACAAAATGATCAAGAACCCACTCAAACAGGAGATGAGTAAGATTTATATATTACCACATTTTTCATCCTCCACCCAACACAGGGGAAAAAGTATCTTCTTCTCTCTCTTATGTTAATCTCATTACCAGACCTTTTGCAATCTGTGGAATCCAAATAAAGGAAGTGCCACCATGCCTCAGATGAGACCATAAGTCTTCCTAAGAAGGTAATTTGAAATATTAACTATACTTAAACAAAATGCTTCCACCTGGAATGCTTCAGCCTGGAAATTTTTTTCTCTACCTACAGAAGTAAAAAATTTATCTTGGTTATTAGAAGGGCCCTCATCAAATCAGAGTAATGATAGCATCAAGTTTATCCTTGATATGGGGGCTATTCAGGGTCCCCATAGGAAAACAATAGTATAGTCAAATTGGGTATTTTGAGATGAGATTAATAAAGGAGTAATTAACAAAAGTATGGGTGGGCAGGGTATAGACATACCACAAGGAATTGTGCCATACAGCGGGCCAGTGCCAGAGATTGAATGTTTGTGTCCCCCAAAATTTGTATGTAAAAACCTAATGCTGACTGTGACACTTTGAGGTAGGGCCTTTGGTAAGTGACTAGTTCATGGGAGCAGAGCCCTCATAAGTGGGATTAGTGTCCTTACGATAGAGGTTTAAGAGATCCCTTGCCCCTTCCACCATGTCAGGATATAGCAGAAAGATGGCCATCTGTGAACCAGGAAGCCCTCACCAAACATGAAAGCTGCTGCCAACTTGATCTCAGACTTCTCAGCCTATAGAACTGAGAAATAAATTTCTGTTGTTTAGAAGCCCACCTGGTTGATGCTATGTAGTTATTGCAGTCCTAATAGACAAAGAAAGCTAGTAAGGTCATGGCACCACATAGGTTTAAAGTGTGTGCACAAGAGAGACAGAGATTGAGAGAGACAGAGATTGAGAGAGAGAGAGAGAGAGAGAGAGAGAGAGAGAGAGAGAGAGAAAGGGAGGTAGGCAAAGAAGCCTGTCTGACAAAGAACCATGGCAACACTAAAGGAAGGGAACCTGGGAAATAAAAGCTTCAATTTATTCTTTTCTCCCTCCATCTCCTATAGGTCTATGTTGTTGAGAACACCATTAACCAGAGGGCTTGAGAATGAATCTGTTAATGCGATCCCTAGAGGTCAGCCACCTGGTCACTGGGCAGAGTGTAGAAAGGTGGGCAGTAGACCTGGGGAGGCAAAAAGAATTATACGGCATAAGTCCACATATTCACACACAGCCCAGTCAAGGCATAGCTTTGAAAGCTATAGCTAACAAGTAAGGGGTCACTATTTAAGCATTAAAGCAAATTAAATTCATGTTATTATTAAAAACTGTGAGTGGATACATGAAGAATAGGAAGAGAGAGTAACCTGTATTTACTGAGTTTCTGTTACATCCCAAATACCACCTTTTATGATCTGCATGTGGCATCTCAGTTAATTCTCAGAAGGGCAATATGCTGTATATACATGTCACCATCCTACAGATAAAAACACGAAGATTAAACTACTTCTATTACTTCTCCAAAGTCATATAGCTAGTAGGTGGCTGAGATGGGATTCATACCAGGTCCAACTAAATTCAAATTCCCCACTGATTTCACCATTGCATGGAACATGCTCATGATTGTCTATACTTTGAGAGCTGTGGGCTGACATGTGTGAATCTTCAGTAAATACATATATACATTGATACCAGGCCTCAAGGGTCACAAATGCCATATGTGTGCCAACCAATATCCTGTCAATGCACACTGCTCTACTATCTTCCAAAATGTACCACCCTCTTAGACATCTAACAGCATATTTGCATATTACTCTCTCTTCTTACACTGTCCTCTCCCAACCTATTCCCACCAACCCACCATTTTCACCAGTGAAAATTTTCATATCCTTCAAAAGATGTTATCTTTTCTGAAAAACCTGATTTCTAGATTTCTTGGAATTAAAGGCCTCTCACCTTCATTTTCCAAATATCTCATTTAGGGCATCTGTTCACATTATGTTTTTATGATAATAATTTGTGTATATGCTTGTTTCTTAGCTTATGCAGTAGACATCTGTGGGGTTTGCCCTCATAGCATCTATTCTCCCTTCTTTGGGTGTCACTGTCCTGAGTTTGCTTTGGAGATAGACTGCACTCCTTTCACTTTCAATCCCTGTGGTAAGTAGGGGCCACTTTTATTCCAACTACAGGAGTGCCCATGTGACCCAGGGTTGGCCAGTCAGAGTACAGCCTCTACCTGGATTTAGTGATTAGCGTGGGAATGGGATCATGAGCAATCACAGGTGGAATGGGCAAGAGAAAGTAGTTAGTGGGTTGGTGGGAGAGACTACAAGAGTCTTTTTCTTTTCTTTTATTTTTTTTATTTGAATCAGACAACATAAAATCTGGGGCTACCATGTAGAGAGAACCTGTGTATTAATGAAGTAGATGCAGAAGAAACTGGAGTAGAAGAGGACAAGAGGCCAAATCCTGGTATTTGCTAGAATCACTTGGTTTACCCAGTGCTACTACAGGTTCCCTAAAGTATGTAAGTTAATACATTTAGGCTTTCAGATACTTACAACCCCAAACCCCTAACTACAACTGCCTAGCAGAACATCTGGTATGTTGGAAATGCTCAGAAAACATTCACTGTACTAATTAAATCAAGTCCTCAGACAGGGATATTTGTCCATGTGTCAAAGTTCTAAAACCCAAATCAAGAAACCTATACTCTTGCCTTTGGTTTCAGGACAGCACTTGAAAAGTGTTTGCTACATAGTGTTTGCTGATAGAACTTACGTTCTCCTACAGCACATGACAATCAGAGGGAAGATGTGTTGTGGCTGAATAACGGGTGAGGTAGCTAGGGCCAAGCCTGACATTTTCAACATGTTGAAAATTTATGATAAGCCTGCTGATCTTTTCAACCCATTTTCAAAGCTGCCCTTGAGGATAACTTGACAGTTTTTGTGGGGGATGGGAGTGGGAGTGTTTGGATTGTTTCCTACTCTGCAGGAAAAATAAGACTACAATTTTCCTTTGTAGCATCCTGTTATTTTTTTTCTCATCCCAATTCATCTGTCCCTGGACATTTTCCTGCAATAACAGTAGACATTTTTTTGAGTTTCTGAATTGCTCACAATCATTTTCTTAATTTTCACCTGATCCAAAGCAATGGGCTGACAAAACTCATACCAGACCAGGGGTGGGAGCCTGAAGTGAACTAGGTCAGTTTTCCCAGGAATCTGAAACTAGAGTATAGATATAGAGAATGGCATTGATTCAGTCATTCTTAGGGTCTGGAACTGCAAGTGGCTTTGAGACCTGTGGGTGGACATCTTCCCCCACCATGTGGGATGAGGAGCAGGGAAGATGAGACAAAAACATGAAGCAGATGTGCAGATATGAGCAGACAGGGAATGTGTCCTCCCAGGTTCCTGCCATCCCTCTGGTTCAGCATTCTAGAATTTTCTGAGCCCTCACTGCTTCCTGCTCACAATTTCAGTGCAACACTTCTGCATCTTTATACTGCATCATCATTTTTCATGGTTTTTTTTTTATGTCTGTTCCAAGCACACACACACACACACAAATACAAGCCCTCATACATTAGCCAAAAATTCTTAAGATGGTGAATTACCTAGGTGGAAGCAATATTCCAGCTGATAGAAACAAAATAAAAATCACCAAGCAGAGTTGGTGACAGTCATCCAAAAATTATTAAACAGACATCTCTCAGATCTGAGAAAAAGAAAGCTGCTCAGTTGGCCAGCTGTGCAGTACTGAAATAGCATGGACTCACTCCATGGATTCACAGAGTTGCTAAAAGTGAATTTCTCTCTGCAGCTGAGCCATGGAATGCATTCCCAGTTAAAAATTTCTTTCCAAGTCTTATCCCATGACTCCATGAAGGTGTCTGCACACAAGAGCAACTCTCAAGCGGAGAGATGTCATGTTTGCATCATTGCTGACATGTTGACAAGTGTTTAGATGGTCCATTAAGTAAGTGCCTCTGCCCAGTATGGACACATTTGGTGGTGTGACAGCTCTGCCTGCCTCTAGGTTGTTGGAAAACCCCAGCTTAGCTCATTAACAAGGAACAGGCATGATTATTGTGTCAAAACACATTAGTGTATTTTTTTCTGCCATTGCATCTGCTTATTGGCATTTGATGAAGCTCAAGAGATTTCAGTTTATGAAATATGCATTTTCTGCCCCTCTTTGTTTTGATAATATGTGTGGCATAATGTAGACAAGGAACATAAGCTTCTGGACGATTCTCCCCTACCCACAAGTGGACTAGCATCCTCATCCAAAATGTTTATCCCTGTTCCTTTTCTCTTGTCTGCTTTCTGAGCAAACAAGTTATGGAAAAAAAAAAAAAACAGGAAAGCATGTCCCTTTTTACCTTAAAAATAAAAATAAATGACCTTTCCCTTACATTAATTAAAAGATGATTATCCACATTACTGGACATCCTTTGGAAATATCTAGACAAAAGTAAAACAGCACATTTATGAAATCTGCAGATGATATGAAATTGGCAAGTGCTGTTTTCATTATTAAAGACACAGCAACAGCATGAATGAGGGATGGGATGCAGTAGAGAAAAAGTTACTTTTGTGAGAAAGGCAGAAGGAGCAATGAAAAGTTAAAATCAATCTAAAATGCAGATGCAGTGTGAAGGGTGGACAGGTGAGCCTTGAAAATTGAGCATGAGTGGATGGTCAGTTAGAGATCCTTGTACTCTAGGGAATAAGCACTGAGCTATATTTAGTCCCACAAGTAGAGGCATTGTGTTTCAAAACAGATAGTCTTTTCTTTCAAAACTTTAATAAGACTGCACCTGGCATAGAGTGTTTAGTTTTGGAACTGCACCAGAATGACATTGGGGGAAAAAAAACATCCTCTTACATGCAATTTTTCAGGTTCCCCCTGCCCCAAGAAATAAATGCAGCCATCTTTATTTTTAGCAATTCTTAACATATATACCTGCTTTTATTGCCTGGGATCATCTTTGAGTGTATTAGAAAAATGTGTGGATGACTAGTAGGCATCCCAAAATTAACATATTCGAACCCAACCTCTAGTCTTTTCTCTGCCACTCCCACCAAACCTGCCCTTTCCTCAGTCTTTCTGTCTCAGTTATTGGAATTCTATCCTTCCAGTGACTCAGGCTTTAGAGCCATTCTGGACTCCCATTCTTTCTCTAAAACCACATAGTCTATCCACCTGCAAATCCCATCGGTTCTAGCTTCAAAATACATCCAGATTCTGACTAGTCATGATCTCCATAGCTATAAGGCTGACCCGAGTCACCAGGATCTCTTGCCTAGTGGAGCTCTCTGCTTCTGTTAACATGAAGTTCAGCTCACTTACTTTTCTTCTCAAAAGTCTCCAGTGGTTTCCCAAATCAGCATGTACAGGTAAGACTAACCATTGTGGTCCAGTATTCCTTACCTCTCTGATCATGTCTTCTGCTCCCACCCCACCCATTCATCTCCAGCCAAGGTGGGCTCCTTGTTGTTCCTGTAACACACCCAGAGGATTCTTGTTGCCTTGGAACACATTCCCTTTTCTTGGAATTCTCTTGCCCAAATGTCCATATGGTTCACCCCCTCAGGTCTTTACTCCACAACCACCTCTGCAGTGAGGACTTTCCTATCACCTTAATGAAAATTAGACCCACATTCGCATCACACACCCTCTCCCCTACGCTGCTTTATCTGTCTTCATTTTACCTATTATCAGCTAATATACTATGTATTCTTATTTATTGTTTGTCTGTTCTGATACGCACACCCAAAATACACATTCCGGACATCACTTGATTTTGTCTGTTTTATTCCCACACCTAGCAGAGTGCTGATCGCACAGAAGGAGCTCCATAAATATTTGCTAGAAAAGGAATGCAACTTGATGCCTGTTGGCATGTTGGCAATGCTTGCTTTCATAATCAAAATGCTTGATTAGAGACAGTAATTCTAAAAACTTCCAAGTCCAAATCCAAAGAGCACCTCTAAGTCTATAGCAAAGTGAACTATGCTTTTAGAACAATTTCTTTTTTCTACACAGTGCATGTAACCTCCACTAAGGGGCTAAACAGCATTATTTTCTAAGTTGGCACCAATTTCCAATTAGAATGTTGTTCTATTATATTTTTAATCAGCAGGGAATATATTTGCACTAGCATGCCATGGCTAAGCTAAGGGACTTTAATAATGCATCTTAGAAATACGATAAGTGATGCTCAGAAAAGTGAATCTAGTAGAAAGACCACCGATCCCAGGAACAGACAAGAGAGCTAACACTGTCAGGCCACGTTCTCAGCACTTACCTGTGTGAGCTTGTTTAGCATGCATGACAACCTTAGGAAATAGGAACTATTGTTTTTATTCCCATTATATAGGCGGGAAACTAAGGCTAAGAAAGTGGAAATAATTTTCCTAAGGCCTTTCATGTCACAGAATATGGTGTTTATAACCCAGGCAGGAGTACTAAAGCTTTTGGTCTCAGGACACCCTTACACTACTAAAAGTATTGAGGACTCCTAACAGTTTCATTTATGTGGAGTATACTCATCAATGTTTATTATATTCAAAATCAAAATTAAGAAATTCTTTAAGCTAAGAAATTTTAAAAATATTTCATTAACTCATTTAAAAATAACAATAATAAATTCATTATATGTTAACATAAATAGCGTATCTTAAGAGAAATTATATTTTCCAAACCAGAGAACATTCAGCAAAAAGAGTGTCACTGTTTTACATTTAATATCTGACTTAATAGAAGACAGTTTAGTGATTATGTCTGCTTCTGACTTCAATCTGTTATGATATGTTGTTTTGACTAAAGTGTATAAAGAAAATCTAGCTTAACACGGATACATAACTAGAAAAGAAGGTGATAGTTTAATATCTTTTTCAGATAATAATAGGTATTCCTGTTCGATAGTACAAAAACTTGACATGTGCTACTTTTGTAGAGATTAATTGTAATGTAGAATCTGGAACTATATTAATGAACTTTTCATCCTCTGCTACAGTAAAATCCATGGGTCCATTTGTATTTTCAGTGGTACTTTTGCTGAGGCATGATTATTTTAAATAGTATTTATTAGATAGTTGGAAGATACTAGCTCACAGAGTTTTGCAGATCTTCAAAAATATTTGTTTTAAAAGACAAGTTCATTAATGTTACTGCTCTCATTTTAAAAAGGCTTTAATAATTGGAAAGTTGACAAGTTCATGGTGGCAGAAACAAGCTTTCCAATACTCTAATTTTTGCTTGAAAGCCTAAACCGTATGTATAAGCAGCAAATACTTTCAGGTTACTGTCTCAGATGCCTTAATGATTGTTGATATCATATATATTCCTAGGCATTAGCTTCCAGTTATGTTTTTATCTCCTGAAATTATATTGATTGAACTGAGTGTGTTTATCATAAGTCCTCATATCTCCATGGAAAATGTTACTTCCAATTATACAAACAATATCCCTAATAGCAAATTAAATATTTTTTGAGGCACCAACAGCTTTACCCACCATTGCTTTTGAGCCAGCGGTGCAAATGTCACCACAGTACAAAAGGTAAATAATGTATTGGTGTTATTGTGAAAATAGTTCTGACCACACAGTCTCCTGAAAAGGCCTTACACATGATGCTCAATGGTGAGCCCACTGGCCCTCCTTTGAGAACTGCTGCACTAGGGTGAACAACCTCTCACATTTAAACCCTCCTCTTACAAACTGTGCCACTTTAGTTTCTCCAAGTTTCAGTTTCCTCACTTGTGAAATGCAGGTATTAAAACTTAACTCTGGTATTAAAAAATTATCTTGAAAGTGTGAGATAAGCAGACTTCCGGCCAAGATGGAGACATAGGTAGACATACTGTGCCTCCTCGCACAACCAAAAGAAGGACAACAACAATTTAAAAACAAAAACAACCAGAACTGACAGAAAATCGAACTTTATGGAAGTCCGACAACCAAGGAGTTAAAGAAGACACATTCATCCAGATTGGTAAGAGGGGCAGAGATGGGCAGTCGGGAGAGAGGACTCTTGGCAAGGCAGTGGCTGGAGGACCAGGGCAGGCAAGGCTGCATTTGGTGGACTCAGCGAGGCGGCTGCTGGTGGAGCTAGCAGTCCCACATTCTCGCACGGCTAAACCAGAAGGAACAGTTGGGGGGACAAAATAGACCTAGCAACTCAGAGTCCCAGTGCAGGGAAATAAAGCCTCAAACCACCAACTGAAAACACCTGTGGGGGCTGAGGCGACAGGAACAACTCCCAGTCTCACAGGAGAGTTTACTGAAGAGACCCACAGGATCTTAGAATGTACACAAGCCCACCCACTGGGAATCTATACCAGAAGGGCCCTATTTGATTGTGGGCAGCGGGGGAAGTGAATGAAATTTGGCAGAGAGTGGAGCAAGCAACACTGTTCCCTCTTGGACCCTTCCCCCACATACAGAGTCACAGTAAAGTGACATGGGTTGCCCTGCCTGGTGAACACCTAAGGCTCTGCCCCTTACTATGTAACAGAAGCACTGAGATTTAAAAAAAAAAAAAAAAAAAAAAAAAAAAAAAAAAAAAAAAAAAAAAAAAAAAAAAAAAAAAAAAAAAAAAAAAAAAAAAAAAAAAAAAAAAAAAAAAAAAAAAAAAAAAAAAAAAAAAAAGGCCCAAATGAAAGAACAGGTCAAAACTCCAGAAAAAATGCAACTAAGAAATGAAGAGATAGCTAACCTATCAGAAGCACAGTTCAAAACACTGGAAACCAGGATGCTCACAGAATTGGTTGAATATGGTTGCAAAATAGAAGAAAAACTAAAGGCTATGAAAAGTGAAATAAAAGAAAATGTACAGGGAACCAACAGTGATGGGAAGGAAACTGGGACTCAAATCAATGGTTTGGAGCAGAAGGAAAAAAGAAACATTCAGCCAGAACACAGTGAAGAAACAAGAATTAAAAAAAAAAAAAAATGAGGAGAGGCTTAGGAACTTCTAGGACATCTTTAAAGGTTCTAACAGCTGAATCGTAGGGGTGCCAGAAGAAGAACAACAAGAAATTGAAAACTTATTTGAACAAATAATGAAGGAGAAGTTCCCCAATCTGGCAAAGCAAATAGACTTTCAGGAAGTCCAGGAAGCTCAGAGAGTCCCAAAGAAGTTGGACCCAATGAGGAACACACCAAGGCATATCATAATTACATTACCCAAGATTAAAAATAAGGAGAGAATCTTAGAAGCAGCAAGAGAAAAGGAGACAATTACCTGCAAAGGAGTTCCCATAAGACTGTCAGCTGATTTCTCAAAAGAAACCTTGCAGGCAAGAAAGGGCTGGAAAGAAGTATTCAATGTCATGAACGGCAAGGACATCTGTCCAAGATGACTCTATCCAGCAAAGCTATCATTTAGAATGGAAAGGCAGATAAAGTGCTTCTCAGATAAGGTCAACTTAAAGGAGTTCATCTTCACCAAGCCCTTATATATGAAATATTAAAGGAACTTATCTAAGAAAAAGAAGATAAAAAGTATGAACAGTAAAAATGACAGCAAACTCACAGCTGTTAACAACCATACCTAAAACAAAAACAAAAACAAACTAAGCAAACAACTAGAATAGGAGTAGAACCATAGAAATGGAGATCACATGGAGCATTATCAACAGGCAAGTGGGAGGGGGAGAGAAGGGGTAAAAGTACAGAGAATAAGTAGCATAAATGGTAGGTAGAAAATAGACAGGGGGAGTTTAAGAATAATATAGGAAATGTAGAAGCCAAAGAACTTATATGTATGACCCATGGACATGAGCTAAAGAGGGGGAATGTGGTTGGGAGGGGTGCAGGGCAGAGGGAAATAAAGGGGAGAAGTGGGACAATTGTAATAGCATAATCAATAAAATATATTTTTAAAAAAGAAAGTGTGAGGTAAGCATATATTAAGCATGAAAATTGGTAGCAGTCATGACCATTGCCCAAGCCCCCAGTAAGTGATTGACAAAGCTAGAACCCAATCTCCTGTTTCCTGATTTTTGTCCAGAGCTTTCTGTGCTGCATCCCTCCAGCAGGAGCAGGGCAGATTTCTCCATGGCTGTTGTTACAAGGAACAAAGTACCCGATTCAGTTGATTGAATTGATTCAATGGTCTCTCTAGTTAATGTCCCAAATGATAAATGGAAGCAGTTAAGTGGAGTCATTAGGACTATGTATGACCTGCTTTGGGGCCATGACTTGGCTATATACTAGATGTGTGACCTTGTGTGTAAGTTCTCTGAGCTTCAGTTCTCTCTTCTGTAAAACTGGTTAATAATAGCATCTACCTTACAAGGTTGCTATAAGAACTAAATGAGATGATGCACAAATAGTGAAGTACTAGCCCAAAGTAAATGTTCAATAAAGGTCAGCTGCTTTCTATCACAATAGTGATGATTATTATTATCTTCATAGCTCAGCTCAATATCACATCCTCAGGGATGCCTTTACTGACCCACTGATGGAGGTACCCCACCTGAAGATCTCATCACTTCTTCTTTGGTTTTAATGTAGTTGTACTGTTATACTCAATATGTGATTATTTTATTACTGTTTATTACACACCCTATGCCCTAAGCTCACTAAAGACGGATAGGTTGTACAATGCTCATTACTTTATCGCCACCACTAGGCTCAGTGCCCAGCAAAAGACAGGTTTCTATAATTACTTATTGAAGGAATGAATGAAATAACTAATTCAATAGTTTAACAAGGTATAATTTTACTCCATTATAAAATTCATCTGAACTTCCTCTAGCACTTGTTACTCAAAGTATGATCTGCGAACCAGGAGTAGCCGCCTAACTTGGTAGCTTGTTGGAAATGCAGGAACTCGGGTCTCACTTCAGATGTACAGAATTGAAACATGACTTTCATAAAATCCCCAGGTAATTTATATGCTTATAAAAGTTGTGGAAGTACAGAGTAGGGAGAAAAAGAAAAGAAAACCATAAAGGGAGGGGAGAAGAGAGAAGGGAAGGGAGGGGAGGGGATGGGAAGAGAAGTGAAGGAAAGAAGACAGTCACTAAATTTCCTGGATAATGCAGGGCTCCCTTCCACAATTCCAGGTCTCATTACATTCCCAATACAAACATTATTACAAATATTGTCATTTCTAAGAGCCAGCTGCAGTTTAACTTTTTCAGCCCCAGCCAGGCCAGGCTGTTCTTATTTCGTATTCACATATTATTTTTTCCAGAAGATTATTTTGGCCTCAGTTGAATAATTTATTTCAGACATTTTACATTTTAAAACATTCTCTGGAAGAGACAGAAACACCATCTGTGCCCACTCTTGGGGACAAAAAAAAACAGCCCTAAATCATTAGGTAGGGGTGTCAGTTTAGTTACAGAGTTGCAAAATTTGAAGTCTCGCTTGTCCACCACAACCTCAGAAAGAGGAAAGAAAACCTCAAAATATCTTCTTCTATAATAGCACCAGACCAATCCTATGCCAACAGCCCAAAGAGATTATATAATAACATGCATGGTACCCAGTTGACCCCTGAAAAATTTAAGCCTAGCTTTTTAATGAAAAGGTTATTAATTTAAGAACTGACTCCCATTGTTGAATGGTAAAGCTCATCTGTCACTGGATAGCACTACACAAGAACTAGGAGAAATTCAAGGAATGCCTCATTTGCCGGTGTTAAATTTTACATTTTGTGGGACCCAATTTCAAAATTCCCTTTGCTGCAGGGACCTTTGCTCCCAAGGGAAGAAATGGTCCTGGCCAGCAGCTACACACATTTGACTCCACTGCGTCCTCCCTTCCAACAACATAGTGACCGGGAAAGAGCTGAATCTGAGAGCCCATGATTATCAAATGGCATTTGAATTTGCTGCTGCATGTTCCCCCACAGAAATTTACTGACCTGGAGTTCTCTTCTCTTCGACTCTCCCTTCTGTCTTCTACAGATCTAAGAAATATCTGCCCTGAGAAATAAAGAAGCTGTAGAATCTATAGAATTAATCTCTAGAGTGGGTCTGCTGCTATGGTTATGGTATCCCCTCCCTTAATTTTTCATTTGGGTTCACCGAAGGTCACAGGCATGGGCTCGTGTAGAGAAGGGGGTGACTGAAGTTAGGGTACAAGATAGAGATCCAAGATGAAATAACAGCCTGTCCTGATGGTCTAGTCTAACCAGAAGAGCCAGGGAGCCCGAATGGGGCCATTTCCCCCATCTGTAGACACAATGAACATTGGAAGAAGGCAGTTTCCCAGCCCAGTGTATTATGAAGAAACTAGGCTTTAGAATCACATAGCTCGGAATTTGAATCCTGGCTCTCAGACTTGCATCGCTCTGCCTCCTAGGGAAAGCTGCATTTTATTACCTAAACCTCATTTACCTAATTTGAAAAAGAAAATAGATATATAATATCCACTTTGTGGGGATTAAAGGAGATTTTATTGCACAACGCACCTGGCATGTGGGCAACTCTCAAGAAGTGTTACGTGCCCCTTGCCTTTCCCACTTCTTTGCTGACTGTACCATGATATAGTTCTTTGCTCTTAAAAATGCTAATGGGAAAAGAAAAGAAGAAATGGAGGAAGGACCAAGGAAAAGGAGAAAAAGGAAGGAAGAGTGAGCCACTGTGTTTTCTATAAGTGTGACTTAAAGAAAACTTGGCTGTTTAACAGCTGAGTTCTGGAAGTAGTGGGTACAGGAATTCTCTCTTCAATGTAAAGTCTACCATAGGCTTGCTTACTGTTTAATTTTTTCCCATTAGCTATTTTAGCATTATCTACCTTTTAAAATTCATCAGCACCTCTTCTATACATTTACTATTGAAATAAATGCTATTTATCATGCTATTTACCACTTCATTACTGGTCCTAACCAGAGCTTGGGAAGAGGATTAATGTGGCTCTCAGTCAAAATTTGGAGGCTTGTTCTGGTGACACTGGGATCCTGTCCCAAGAAGCCAGCCCCTTGTCATCATACTTGGGCACTTTATCAGAAAAGCAATGTTGAGGAGAGGCAAATATTTGGAGATTGATGGGGAGTCAGGAAAAGGAATCTTAATCCACTGAGCTCTTAGCACTAGGCATAAGACAATCTCTAAATTGTACTGGACAGAACAGTAGTCTCAAAATGTCTGTTGGGAGTTTCAGCAGCTGAGTCTAGGCTGACATGAAGGCAATCCTTCCACAGTCCTTTGGGGCATTCTAGATGGATGAAGTTGGTTTGCCCAAACTGAGGGCATGAGTGGAGAGCTTTGTAGACCAAGAGACTAAATTGAAAATTAAGGGCAGTTCAGCTGCTATAAACTTCATCTTAATTTAGGCATCATTCTTTTCCAGAAGTTCCTACCCACATTGAATGTTATATTACTGAGCACACTTCTCCAGCTCCATTTGTTTTACTATGCTCACACCACCACTAGTAGTTTCACCATACTTTAATTTCATGAAAAAATGGCAAGACCTTTATACTTGAACTATTCAGCATGAGCCACAGTAGGTAGAAATTATGGCTCTACATTGGAATCACCTGGGAGTTCCAAAGCCCAGTTCATGCATCATATCAATCAATTTAGAAGTTAGACCCAGGCATCACAGTTTTTAAAAGCTTCCTAGGTGATTTTAATGAGAAATCAAGCTTCTGAACCAACCACAGTGTAAAACAGTGTGAGTGGATGGGGGTTGAATTGACTTTGTTATAACTGAACACAACTGTGTTATAACTCCATCAGGAGTCTCACTCAGTATTGATCAATCCTTGCACTGGACAACTCAAGGAAGCAGTACAAAATTTCTCTGCTCCTTTTTGCATATGTTATGAAACATTTTCTGTAAAGTCATATTTGCTCATATGAGTGTCAAGTACCCCAGGAAGTATAGTAAATAAGCCTAGAACACTGATCTTTTAAAAATCTTAGCAAACATGTATGGTCAAATTCTCTGTACCAGGCACAGTATAAGCTGTTAGTGATAGGATAATGATGATACTAATATTATTATAATTAACAACAACTAGTATTCACTGAGTGCCTATTCTGAGCAGGTAGTATGCTAAGTGCTGTAAACATATTTCTAATTTAATCATCTCATAAACACTGAGGTGCATACTATTAGCACTTCCTTACTATGAATGAGATTCAAAGAAGTTAAAATAACTTGCCCAAAGTTACACAGCTAGCACATGTCAGAGATGAAACTTTAAGCCAGAGATTTAAAATCTCATTTGACATGCAATGATGAGGTAGGTAAATGAGGCAGTATCCCACCTTTTAACTACAATTTCTATTATTTTATTTAGGTATTACCAGAGCTAGCATAATGATAGGCTAATGGTATTTTGTACAAAATATTTGCTGAATTAGACATTTTTCTGCCCTTTTAGTCTGGTGTGGAAAATGCATATGTGATGAGTATAATATAATACATTATTGCCTGCTGTTAGTGGTGTCAGAACACAAATAAAGGGCAATTAATTCTACCTAGGTGGAGAAGACAGTGTCAGGGAGGCTTGCAAATAAGAGTGGGTATTTTTTTGAGGACTTTCAAGCCTGCCAGCAGAAAAGAAAGAAGCATGCCAAATGGAGGGACCAGAAGGACCAAACACACAGGCATAAAAATGTGATTAATTCTGGAGAAATGATCAGCCTCTATCAGTGATTCTCAAAATTAAGTGTGCATTGGAATCAGCCAGAGGCTTGTTAAAACACATCGCTGGGTTCAAGTCCCAGAGCTTCTGATTCAGTAAGACTGTGAAAGACCAAGAATTTATAGTTATAATGAGTTCTCAGGTGATTCTGATCATTCTTATCCAGGGACCACACTTTGTTGAGAGCTCTAGTCTATATAGAGGGACCATCTGGAAACCCCCACAGCTTGTGTGTGCATGAGAATCATGCCAAAATCAGCAAGACTTGCACCAAAAGAAAATTCCCCAAGAGATGAGGATTTCTTCTTTTCCTGTAAGGAATAGTGGTTAAATTTTACTGTTGGTTTTGGGAGCAATTCATACTGAAGCTGCCCAATGGGAGGAAGTAGAGAAACCACAACTCAGGACTGAAAGAGGGAGCCTGGGGTTTTATTGCATTTCTGCCCCATCAGTGCCCCCATTCACATGTTTGTGAGGGCCTGCGGCTAGAGAGTTGAAGTACACTAGCTCTTTTGTTGTTCCAGCCAATGTTTGTGCCCAATTTACAGGGAGGATAGCATTTTTCACGGCTCTTCCTGCAGCTTTGGCCCTGTGTTCACTGACCACAGGTAAATTCTTGTTTTACCACGAAGATGATCCATTGACTACCAATGGCACACAAACGGTGAGAGATGTTTGGGAAATGTAATCACATCCAGGGAATGGAGAGGGTGCTGGAATGCCAGGCTAAGTTGGGTGAGGGGAACAGATGACATCCTTTTCCTCAACTTCCAATTCAATTACCATGCTTTGCTTCTCTCATTTTCCAATATGAAAAAGTCTAGATTGTTCTTTAACCCTTCACAGAAATTTCTGCCTCCAACACTGGAATCAATCTCTCTCTCTTTCTCTCTCAACACCTGACTTACCTAGGACAGATATGAGCTAGATCTGGAGAGCATATTTGTCTCGTAATTGGGGAATATGAGGCATTAAGCTCCAATTCCTTCTTTATTCACTAGGTTGATTGGCCAGCTGATGGCCAGTTCCTGGTGGGGGCCCTTCCAAATCCCACCTTTACTGCCAGGATTGACAAAGCATGTAAATTACCTACCAGAGAAAGAGAAAGGGAACCAACTCATATTATTTGGATTCTGGGTTCTACCTTGGTTTTCATTTCCAATGTTACTCCTTGCAATCTTTTGGAAAACATCTAGAAGCCTACCTTAGTAGTCCACTTGGTTGCCGGCCAATATGGTGTTGGAAACACTTGGTTTTCATTTTGTAATTTTTTTCTTTTTATTCATTTGAGAGAGAAAGAGAAACAGCCATTTGTTGTTTCACTAATTTATGCATTCATTGGTTAACTTTTGTAAATGTGTCCTGACTGGGGATGAAACTTGCAACTTTGGTGTATAGGGACAACACGCTAACCAACAGAGGTACCTAGGCAAGGCCAGGATTTTCATTTTCTTGATGTTGACCAGGACAGAGAAGAAAGAGAATGGTGGACTAAAAGACAAACATTACCTATGATGTGAGAGCCTGGTGCCTGAGTTGCCCTAGAGATCCCTGCTTCATTTCTTTGGGGGATAAGAGCTTTATTATCAGTATTTCTGATGGGACTCTGGCTTCCTTTACAAGGATGAAGTATTTTTGCCATCCTATTGTCCCTCACAAGAACCCAGTTAGGGGAGACTACCTCAAAAGAGGAGTTTTCACTGCTGAGCTTCCTTGCTTAAAAAAAAAAAAGCAGCAGCAAGCAAGCAAGTCAAGCTGCCAGTCTGCACCTTGCATTATCCATCTCTAACAGATCATAAAATATCCATTCCCCGCATGCAGTTTATTCTTCTCCAGAAAAGCCCAACATGCTTCTTCCAGGTTCCTAGTACATCTCCAAGGGACAAGTCATGGCTTCTGTGTTCATGGGACACAAGAAAAATTCTGACCCACATGCTGGCAGGGTAGAATGAGGTCTTCTGTCAGGATACAGGTAAAAAGAGAAGGCTTTCCTTTATACATCCTGCAACCACTTTGGGCAGGCAGTCCTTGTTTTCACTGGGGTCCCAGCAAAACTGTTATGTGAGTAGGTGTGATGTAAACTAAACTTGATTTTTTCCCCCAGAGAAATTAGGGTGGCACTGGGGACTCCTTCCTGACCCAAACCTCAATGCCCAAAATGTTATAGCAATAACCACAAGCATTTAAAACTCATTTTCTAATGAGGATGTTCAAGACAGATACTCTGCACTCCAGAGTCTTAGGTTTTATTTATTTAAGGCAGCATGTCTCAAATTGTTTTTGCAGAACATTAACCTTACAGGCTACCCTGGAATAAAAGGTTTTATGTGGCAAAATTGGGGCAGCACTGCTTGCTGTGGGCCTCTGATCCACAGTCCTTGTTAACATATGAAAAGTAGCAGCTCTAGAATGTCTACCTGAGCCAAGCATTATAAGCACTTATATTTTTTACCTCATCAAGCTTTCAAAAAATAGTCCTCTGAGGCAAATACTAATTTATCCCATGTTACACACAAGGTAAATGAGGTTTGGAGTAGTTAAATGAGGTGTCCTCCATTTAGAACTAAAAAGGGGGAGCCAGGTTTCAGACACACTTTCATTCCCACTTCCAACTCAATGTTCCTAACCACTAAGGTTTAGCTTTCCCTGACTTTATAGACTTTCTCACATGGTCATTTCTCTATTGTTTGTTTGTTTTCTCACTGTGCTTTTTTATACAGTTGAGTCCATTCCTTACTGTGACAGTTGGTCATCTTCTGTTGGTATCTTTAATTTTTATACATGTCACCACATAGAGCCATCTTGGTATCATTTTAGGTACTATCTCCTTTGGCCTTTGTATAACTGCTTGAGCATGGTTTAGTGGATTTTCATCTGTAGTTTATGGATAAACAAAAATGTAGGGGACACAGGATATGTCTGAGTTTATTTACCTTGCTTTGGCAAGGGAGTTTTCCTCTGCAAAATAATGAAAGTGAGTAAACAGTAAAAGTAAGATTTTAAAAAATGGTGCCTGCAATATAGTTAGCTCTCATATTGTGTAGGATTGAGATTTCTTGTTCCTTTGGATCTCAATAACTATTAGTAGATAATTTATTTTACTTGAGAGGTATGGGAGGGGAGGGGAGAAGGAGAGACAGAATGATATGTCCCCTTCAGTTTCACCCTAAAATTGTTTATTAAAACTTGAAACCAGGTTGTCCACTAATCATCTTACCAAAACTAGTGTTACAGAACAGAAAGAGTTCATCCACCTGGTGCTGGAAGAACCAAACAGTAGACACCAAGAATTGCAGTGGAGGGAGGCTGGTTATTTTATCATGAATGGCACCACCCAGGAGAACAGGAAGCTAATGCTGGAAAGCTGGAACTCCCCGATGGCATTTAGGATACAGGTTAGGGAAAAGTCACAGGACACCACGGGTTAGGGGATTTAGGGTTGTCTTGGGAGCTGATTGGTTGGAGGTGAAGTAAAGGTAATGAAGCATTTCTTCAGGTCTTGAGGACAGCTCTGGAGTCTATTCCGGTGTTCCTTTGTCCGGTTTCATGGGAAAGTAGTCAGGGTATTGTTCCACCTTAGGGCTCAGGAGCTGAAACATAACCTAGGACAAGATGTTATCTTTATTGGGCCAGAGGTCCAGACCTTGTGACCATTAGTCAGGGCTGGGCTCCTATCTTCCGCTGCCTCAGTGGTTGCTGATTATGGGGGTGGAGAGGGAAGCTGAATCTCTGCAGTGTACAGACACAAAGAGAGATGATTTCTAGAGCTAGGATTTAAAACTAAATTTAATCAAAGTCTTAAGGTCCTTCAGTTTTAATTGTACTTGCTCAGGAAATTAGCTTTCTGAGGGTGGAAAAGAGGAGAACCTGAGTTATTAACAGGGGCCCTATCTCAGCAGAGACAGAGACAAAAGCTACCGGAAATGGTGTCCTTGCTTCCATAAGATTGCACAGGGCACCTAATCTCTTCTATTATGCTTGACCCCAATTAAGTCAGCTTCCTGGACTGTGTTCTCTCAAAGCACCCATGTGATAGGATTTACCCTTCCTTGGCATCCTCTATCAGTCAGGACAAATTTAATGAGCATCTACACTGTATTCAGTATTTCCTTTGTACACAGGCCAGTTGCCTGGTGTGGCTGGAATGATGTTTGAGGAAGTTCAAAATTGTGCTTAATACTCTCTATGGATTATCTCCCCCCATGCTTCTGGCAATCTTACAAGGGAGAGTTTATGACTGTGGTTTACTGAAGAGAAAACTGAGGCCAAGAGAAGAGAGATAACTTGTTAAAAGACACACAAGTAGTAAGGGGCAGAGTTAGGACACTAACCTCACTCCCTGGGATTCTAAAGCTTATAGCCTGTGTAACTACCAAATACCAGAGAAGTGAATGGGAACTCCTCTTGTGTCATTCTCATTGTGGACTAAGTGGACTCTGTTTAGAAAATATAAATAAAGAAAACAATGTTTGATTCATGTATTAAAAACAAATGTTGTTACTAATCAAGTAAGACCTCAGATGCTTCTAGAAGAAAAAAAATAGGAAATCACTTATTTTAGGGAAAACACTCATTATATAGATATAAATTATTCTGGGTAAAAATGCTAAGACTATGAGTATCAATGTTGCCGGAAGCCTGAACAGACTTTCTCTAGTTTGTGATTGAAATGTTAGAGTTTGCTCTTTATTTCTCCAGCCTTACAGAAAGTACTTGAAATTGTCCTGTATTTTATTCTTTCAAATAACATACAGTAAGCCCACTTTCTAAAACTTAGGTGATGACTAGTAATCTCTCATGATTATGAAAATGACAGTGAAGGGGGAAGTGAGAGGCTGGAGTAACCGTACTGCTTTCATGCAATGAAAGCTTTAATTATTAACCAGAAGCTATTCAGCACCAAAAAGAAATGAGCTATCAAGCCATGAAAAGACAAGAAAGAACCTCAAATGCACATTGTTAAGTGAAAGACACCAATCTGAAAAGACAACATACTGTATAAATCCCACTATTTGACATTCTGGAAAAGGTAAAACTAAGGAGATAATAAAACCATCAGGGATTGGCAGGAGGGGAGGGATGAATACGTAGAACAGGAGAATGTCAGGATAGTGAAACTACTCTCTGTGATACTATAATGGAGAATTCATGTCATTCATTATACATTTGTCAAAATCCAAAAACATGTACAATGTAAAAAGTAAACCCTAATGTAGACAATGAATTTTGGTTAATATAATGTACTAATATTGGCTCATCAGTTATAACAAATGTCCCACATTAACACACTAATGTAAGATGTGAATAATAGGGGAACCTGGGGCCAGGGAGCAGGGTGAGGGAGGAAATGGGAACTTTACTTTCTGCTCAATTTCTCTATAAACTTAAAACTCCTAAAAAATAAATATTTTAAGCAGAAGAGATTCACACTGTTTTTCAGCATCATGGCATCTCTTTAGATGAGTGTCCTAGTGGGAAAAAAAGTGATAATCCTCTCAGTGCATAATACCAACTCAGTGTTCAGGTTGTGATGACCAAGGGATATATGAAAGGTCAATTAAAACATCTCACTAAGTTGGAAAGACAAGGCAGACTTTGTGTCACAATAGAACTCATCCCATGGAACCATGGAGATGGCAAGAGATAAAACAATACTCTTTATCATCAGCAGATTAACCAGAAAGGACATGTTTTTTTCTATTTATCCTATGGGCTCTTAAGGACAATGGGCCTTTTGTTCTTACACCTGTTGAAAGGAAAGGCACCCTTGACAGAGACCTGGTGGGGTTTATATGAGGCCATGCAGTTCAGATTTCATACCCGTGTTTCTGACAGTACATCCCGTTTCATAATATGCCTTCCAGCAAAGGCACTTGGAGGCTGAGCCATCCGCTTTCAAAGGGAAAGAAGCAGATTCATGGTTTATTTGATAAGAATGATACAATAGAGAAATCCCTGTTGGAGAGCAATATAATAAAGTCGTGGCATGTTTCAGCTCTCAGTCAGACAAGACACTGGCCAGGAGTTTTAGGCGGGTCCTGCTCTTTCCTTGTGCTTAGCTTCTAGCTCAACACCAGGCTTAGAGTAAAATTCAACAGAGGTAAGTCTTGTTGGATGAATGAACCTTCAGGACTTTGTTAAAGAAAAGGGCACATCAAAAAGATTCATCAAGATTAACGCCTCATTTTTCCCAGCTGCTTCACATTCCACATAAACCTTTGTAGGCACATGTGTGTTGATGGTTTTCTTCATTCTAAATCCTTGTTTGGAGTGGGATCTGCTGGATCTGACTGCCTTCTTTTAGGAACCACATTCCAGTTTCCTTTGGGTCAACCAGCCTTCCCCCTATTGTTAACGTGTGAAGTTTGAATTTAATACTTCCTTTTGTCTCAAGGGGATGGTCTGTGGCCAGTCAGAGCACTGTGTCCCTTGGCCTCAGTGGAATTCAGAAAAAGACTCATAACTCAAGGTGGGCACGTGACACCTGGGATTTGTCTGGCATGATTTGAAGTGTTCATCTGCAGGGGTTGAGAAATTAATAAAAGGCAAGCTCAGTTACTAGTGGACTTCTTAACCACAACTTAGGAAAAATCTCCTTGAAAATAAAACCAAAATAGAACATAACAGCTGAAAGATGGAGAGAGAACAAGTCCTCATGAAAATATTTAAGCAACTTGAACTAGCCAAGCCTGAAGTCAACACATTTTCTGGGCCTTTTAATGAAACAGGCCACAAAATTCCCAGGATTTCAAACACCTTAGAATCAAATGTAATTTCCCAATGTATCCATTTTTCCCCTTATGTTGAAATTTTGTATGTTAAGAACAAAAATATTGCCTGGATTATAGCTTTAGAACTATAAAAATGCATGTTATGGCTGAAAGGAAGCTTCAACATCATTTAACCTAATGGGGAAACTGATGTTGAGGTAAATAACTGACTTCTCCAAGTCACACAGTGAGTTAAAGGACTGGGCACTGAAAGCCAGCTCTGAAGCACCAGCTCCTTTCAGCACACGGTCATTGTGCATATTTCCACCCACACACCACATCATACACCAAGTTATTCAATGGGCACCACCTTCACAGATACACTGCTGTTAAAATTCTAAAGTATGTCCAGACAAGTTAGCAAATTGTACCATGCTGAGACTATCTCCCTCTTCCCTCAGAGCTCTTAGACCTCTCCACAATTTAATTCAGAAATTAAGGGCTACTGTGTCTGCAACCAGCTTCAATTCTGATTAGACAACCTCTACCCTCAGTTAGGTAGCCCTATTTCAGTGGTAGCCACAGTTTTCTTGTATAATGTTTGAAGCAAGAGATAAACAGTGGTTGGAAGCAAATATAGAAAAGGTCATAAAACTCCCCTCCTGCCTCCCCTTCACCTAGTGATCTCCTCCTCATTCTCTGGGTGTTAGATTACATGTCATTCTCTGTTCCACCTCCCCAGACTAAGTTAGCAACTCCACAGAACCTTATGGTTTCATTTTTGAAGCATTTATTACATTTATAATAATTTTCTTAATGCCTACCTTCCCCACTAGACCCAAAATAACCCTGAGGACTGAGACTGCATTACTCTCACTCACATAATCCCAATACATAAAAGAGTGTTTTGTTTAACAGTGAACAGTATTTCCTGAGTAATGAACACTGCAAGATGCTGACATCTAGTCCAAGTCCTAGCTATTTACAGAGTGGGCCTCTTAACCATCATGACAATATGTGGGAAAGGCATAAAATCATAGAGACATAAAGTCATCAGGCATACAAGTTCTTCAGCTCCATCATTTCACAAAACATTCTTGGACAAAACACTAAAGGACAAAACACTCAGTTTGTCCTTTCTCCTTATCTTATTTAAGTCCATTATCTCCTATACCATGACTTAAGGAAAACTCCATTCCAACTCATTGAATTGGTGTATAACTGAGTTTTCCTGAAATTGGGGTCCACAAACCAGTGGGGGTTGGTTTACCTTTCCTTAGGTTCTGTGAATTCCCTATGAGATTTATAAAGAGATAAAAGCATATATTCAATCATACAGATGAAGCTTTTAAAATTGAATACAGCCACATGATTTCAATACCTGGAGGGTTTTAAATATATTACAAATTCCCTTGCACTCCTCCCTTCAAAAAGTGAAGTCTAATTTCCCTTCCTTGGAATGCAGGCCAGACATAGTAACTTGCTTCTAATGAACAAATGAGTAAAGTGACCTTGCGTGACCTCCAAGATGAGGTTAGAAAAGGAGATATGACTTCCACCCAGCTCTCTCTCATGAAGCATGCCCCAGGGAAGCCACCATGTAAGAATCTGGCTTAAGCCGTCATGCTGTAGAGAACAAATGGAAAGACTGCATAGAGATTGCTAGAGGAGCCCCAACTATATAGGCCTTTCTAGCCCCAGCTATCAGTCATGGGGGTGATAAAGACTTTAAGATGAAGCCAGTCTCAGCCACCATCTGACTACAATTACATGAAAGACCCCAAGCCAGAACTACCTGACTAAGCCTCTCCTGACCCACAGAAACCATGATTATTAGTGCCTTATGCCCCTGAGTTTTGTGGGTTTTGTTACTAAGCAACAGATAACTATTATGGTGTGCTTACCTGCAGTTGGATTTCTGAAGACATTGGAATCACATATTTATTAGAGGTGACAGAGAAGACGGACTTAATAAATCATGAAAGTGAGAGGTAAAATTTTACTGTAGTTCAAATAGAGAAAAGTGACAGGAAAGGACTCATCACACCCACTCGGTATTTCAGGCAGGCGGAATGCAAAGGAGTCTGTGTAGTGCGCACCACACTCACACTGCAAGCTGTTACTGGCTCACAGCTGAACAACCTTAGCAATCACAATGAACAAATTCGGTCACGCTTCATTATACTGCTTTTACTTTCCTTTTATTTTTTCTGATTCTAGTTTTAAAATTGCTTATATGTTTTATATGTGTACATTTAAGTAACATTATAATAAAATAATTTAAGTCAACACCAGAGAACCAAAATTATTTTTTTATTTAAAAAGATTCCTAAATTAGAGAATCAATGAGGGAAATTTTCAGAAGATCATATGTATTGTTAACATACTGTCATCTCATTAATTGTTGTTAAATGAAGTAATGCCTGCTAGTAGTATTCACCCTAGAGCATTCTGCAGAATTGTTCATAGATGTAACAGTTCAGTTATAGGTAGTGTATCTGTCTTTGAATCTCCCAGTTTTAACCTTATGTTTGAGGTCCCTATTGATGACAATGATGTTTTTGGTCCATATAGTCTTAGTATGCATCGCCTGACATTTTTTATCAATAATCACTTATTCCTCCTGTTTATCAGTTTCAGCCAGGAGATAGCCACCTGTCTTTGCATACCCTTTATATCACTTAAATTTTGAGTAGGGCATTTAAATTACATTTTAAACCACACTATTATAAATATATCTGTTAAATCTGGTGAATATCCATATATTCATTTTTATATTATACTTAAACAAAAATACAGCTTCACTTATAAATTATGTTGATATTTTTAAATGTATAATTTTATGTGAATAAGTGATACAGCACATAACTTTCCATGATATGGTGTGACAAATATATGGAAATAGTTTAATTTTTTAAATAAAACAACGGGTTATCATAATAACAATAGTATCAATAATTTATTGTAGTCTTGAAGCACTAGCATAGTATGATATTAAATATTTCACCTATATTATTTTATTTACCTAATGATTTAGGTAAAATTGTCATTTTAGAGAGGCTCAGAGGGATGCGTATTTGTCCAAAGATAACATAGCTGGAAATGGAAGAGCTAAGATTTGAACCCTGGTGGTCTGCCTTTATCAACCCAGTTTTACAAACTCTACTTTTTCTTGACGGCCCATACATTTCCATTTATTATATTTCTACAAAGCTAAGTTGTCATCAGTTATGAGATACTCCATTATGTATGTGCCAATATGAAAAAGACTGGCAAACTATGACACAACTCTTTATCACTAGAATTTTTATTTTATATTCATCTGAAAATGTTCTATTTAATACATGTATCTAGTTAGACATATTTTGTCTAATATTACTGTTGTACAAATATAAAATAGAGAGCATAAACAACATAAATGGAAAGAAGTATTTTCAAGAACTTCCCATTTAGAATCTAGTTCCTCTGCATCATTTTGCAGATAAGGATCATCATTGTCTGTCTTTTCACAATGTCTTCCTCCACGTCAATGAGAACATTGTTGATGTAGCATTTCTTTTTTTTTAAGATTGTATTTATTTATTTTTAGAGAGGGAAGGGAGGGAGAAAGAGAGAGAGAGAGAAACATCAATGTGCGGTTGCTGGGGGCCGTGGCCTGCAACCCAGGCATGTGCCCTGACTAGGAATTGAACCTGCGATGCTTTGGTTCACAGCTCGCGCTCAATCCACTGAGCTGATGTAGCATTTCTTAAAAGAATGCTCCATTATTGGATCTGGATTTTTCTTTTAAGCTGCTGTTATCTGCTTCACAAGTTCTGACAAGTTATGCTGACAGTGTCACTGCCTCTCATCTAAATATTAAAAATGCACACCTTAATTTGCATCTCTCTGATGGCTAGTGATGTTGAGCATCCTTTCATATGTCTCTGGTCCCTCTATATGTCCTCCTTGGAGAAGTGTCTATTCAGACCCTTTGTCCATTTTTTAAGTAGATTGTTTGTCTTCATGTGTTGAGGTGTATGAATTCTTTATATATTCTGGAGATCAAACCCTTATCCAAGGTATTATTTGCAAATATGTTTTCCCATACAGTTGGTTCCCTTTTCATTTTGCTGATGTTTTCTTTAGCCATGAAGAAGCTTTTTAACTTGATGTAGTCCTATTTGTTTATTTTTTCCTTTATTTTCCTTGCCCTAGGAGATATATAGGCAAAAATATTGCTGTGTGGGATATCTGAAATTTTACTGCCTATGTTTTTCCTCTAGGACTCTTATGGTGTCATAATATATATTTAAGTCTTTTGTCCATCTTGAGTTTATTCTGGTTTCAGTAAGTGGTCTAGTTTCATTTTTTTGCATGTACCCATCCAGATCTCCCAACACCATCTATTGAAGAAGCTATTTTTACTCGATTTTATGCAAATTAAAACCATAGTGAGATACCACCTCACATCAGTCAGAATGGTCATCATTAATAAGTCAACAAACAACGGTGCTGGTGAGGTTGTAGAGAAAAGAGAACCGTAGTGCACTGTTGGTGGGAATGCAGACTGGAGCAGCCACTGTGGAAAACAGTATGGAATTTTCTCAAAAAACTAAATATAGAGCTACCTTTTAACCCAGCCATTCCACTGCTGGGATTATACCCTAAGAATCCTGAAACACCAATTCAAAAGAACCTAGGCACGCCCATGTTCCTAGCAGCATTATTTACAATACCTAAGTCCTAGAAACAGCTGAAGTGCCCAACAGTAAATGAGTGGATCAAAAAACTGTGCTACATTTACACAATTGAATACTACACAGCAGAAAGAAAGAACTTCTACCCTTTGGGACAGCATGAATGGAACTGGAGAATATTACGCTAAGTGAAATAAGGCAGGAGGTGAAAGACAAGTACCATATGATTTCACCTATAAGAGGAACCTCATGAACAAAACAAAC
>PVIA01005823.1:0-108243 GCA_004024845.1 Tonatia bakeri
AAAAAAAGAAAAAAAAACGAAGTTAATACAAAATTCAAAATAATATGGTTGAGATAGTTCTAATATAACTTAACCGAACGTCCCCATAAACAATGGAAATGACAATCCAGGCTGGGAGAAGATATTCATAGTGCATACAACCAACACAGGATTAATATTCACAAAATATAACTTTTATAAGTTACTGACCTCAAATATTTCTGCAGCAAAAATGAGTTTATTCGGGAACAATAAATAATTGCAATTTGGGATGTAAGGTCTAATGGTGAACGATGCACCAGTCCAGAGAAATGAGAGAGGAAGGCTCTTTTTTGGACTTGGTAGGAGCTGTTGCAAATGAAGACTGTCCCTCTTACTATCCTGTTTTAGTTAGCCCCTTCCCTATTGCAGGAAAGTGAAAGTTCAGAGTAGTGAAGTGACTTCATTGGCTGAGTTATGGCAGTCTCCCTTTGGCTGACCTGTTACTGAGCAAAGAGAAATCTTTTCTTCCTCATGTTGAGATAGTAAAGTAGTATCACCTCCTGTGAGAGATACAAGAGATGTCTCTTCCTGTTGGGGTCAGTAGTGTGCATCGAGTGACACGTGGGTGAGAGTTCTCTCTTCTAGCCTCCTGGCACCATTTTAAGTGAGGTTCTCTTTTATTAATTTTCACAAAGTCAGTAAGAAAAATAGGCAACTCAAAGAATAGCAAATAATATGAACTGGCAAATCACAGAAGAGGAAACCCAAATGGCTAGAATCAAAAGGCTGCATATGGTATATTTCTGTAACAAAGAATACAAAATAAAACAATAAGGTGCTATTTAATATGCATCAGGTTGACCAAAATAAATAGAAAAGTCATAGCACTAGATGGTGGTGATAAGCAATGTCAACTCATTCATGGTGAGGCTATAAACTGACACAAGTACTTTGTAAAGCAATATGGTGATTTTTTGTAAAGTCAAAGGTGTCCATATTGCCCTGGCTGGTGTGGCTCAGTGGACTGAATGCAGGCCTGCAAACCAAAGGGTCACTGGTTCGATTCCCAGTCAGGGCACATGCCTGGATTGAGGGCCAGGTCTCTGGTAGGGGGCATGCAAGAGGCAACCACACATTGATGTTTCTCTCCCTCTTTCTCCCTCCCTTCCACTCTCTAAAAATAAATAATCTTTTTTTAAAAAAGGTGTCCAAGTTGGTCTAAAGGTTGTGGGTTATAGCCAAGCTGATTAAAAAAAGGTGTCCATATCTTATTTGAGCAATTCTATTCTTAGATATATATCCTAGAGAAATTCATTGTGTGCAAAGAGAAATATTCAAGAATGTTTATTCCTGTAACATCAGGAATTAGTAAAAAAAAGTTGAAACAGTTAGTTAAAAATGCATGAATTAGTACTATATCAACACAGATAAATCTCTACATCAATGATAAGTGAAAATGCAAAGCACAGGCTGATCCACATCCAGTATGATACCATTTATGTAAGTTTTTAAATAATTTATTAAAATTATTTTTTAAAAAGATTTTATTTATTTACTTTTAGAAAGAGGGTTAAGGGAAGAAGTATGGGAGGGAGTATGAGAGGGAGAGAAAGATGGTGTGGTTACTGCTTGCACACCCCCTACTGGGGACCTGGCCCACAACACAAGCATATGCTTTGACTGGGAATCGAACCAGAGACTTTTCAGCTCGCAGGCTGGTGCCCAATCCATTGAGCCACACCAGCCAAAGCCTTTTAAAAAAATTTAAAATGTAAGCAATATAATGTTAAAGGGCACATGAATGAATATACATATCCATTTGAAATAGTTAAATTTAAAAAGTTGTTTTAAAATCATAAACACTACATTCAGGATAGTGGTAATCTCTGAAGGAAGAGGGAAGAGAATAAGGTCAAGAGAGGAGACATGGAACTTGAATTTTATCTGCAGTGTTTGATGAAAATGTGTAAACATTATGATGAAAAGAATTCCACGCTCACCCTGGAAAAATCATTGCTCCATGTACATGAGAAGACTTCTCCATGAACATTCATAGCAGCAGTTTTCAACCAAATTTGTTAGGTAGGTTATTTGAATTTTCTATATGTTACTAATTGTCAGTTTAATTTTAGCCTATCAATAATTGAGAAAATGCCTTACAATCTCCCACCTTTTATCATTATGCAGTGACCCTCTCAAACCCTAGCAATGCATTTTTAATTCTATTTTGTCTTATGTTGATATAACCACACTGGTTTTTGGTTAGTATTTGCTTGATATAATTCTTCATTGCTTAGCTGTCAGCAATCTGTATTCTTATATTTTAGGTGTGTCTCTTCCGTATTAGCTGGATTTTCATTTTTTCTCCATAATCTGACTAATATGTCTTTTACCTGACAAGTTAAGTACATTTGCATTTATTGTGGTTATATTTATTTGTACTTGTTTCTGACATCTTACTAGTTGCTCTGTATCTGTTTGTTTTCTTTGTTTTTTTCTCCTTTCTCAACTTAAAAAATTGAAATTTTTTGTTTTTTATTCCATTTTCTCCACTAATTATTTGTAAATTATATATTCAATTTCTACTCTTTTACTGATTACCTTTGATATGTTAGCATATATGTTTAACAAAGTTGAAAATCAATATCTAAATTCTCCCAATTAATATAAGGATGTCCAAACACATTCATTCTGATCACCTCTCTCCCAACTTACACATTACTGTTGTCCAATATTTTAATTTTGCCCTCTTTTTAAAATGTAAACATGTCAAATTAGAACATTAGTGTTTGCTCAAACACCACCTTCTCAATGAGGCTTACCATAGCCACTCTATTTAAAATACCAACCTGCGCCCTGACCAGTGTGTGTGTGGCTGAGTTAGTTGGGCCTCATCTCCCAAAAGCAAAAGGTTGCTGGTTCAATGCCAGGTTGGGGGACATGCCTGGGTTTCGGGTTTGGTTCCCAGTTGGGGTACATACAAGAGGAAGCCGATTGATGTTTCTCTCACTCATTGATGTTTCTCTCCCTCTCTTTCTCCCTCCCTTCCCTTCTCTCTAAAAATAAATAAATAAAATCTTTAAATAAATAAATAAATAAATAAATAAAATACTAACTTGCTTGCCAACCCCATGACATATACACTCCTGATTCCTCACTTGCCCTGCTCTTCTTTTTCCTTTTTCACATATAACATGTTACCTTTTAGCATACTATGCAATCTGCTTGTTTTATATGGAGCTTAAGCTCCATTAGGGCAGAGACGTTTGTTTTCTTGATTGATGTATCTCAAACATTTAGAGCAATGTCCAGCCATTGTAGGTACATTTAGTTTCCTGTGGCTGCTGTAACAAATTACCACAAATTTAGTAACTTAAAACTGCAGGACTGTTCTCACAGTACTACAGGCCACAAGTCAGAAATCAATTTCACAGGGCTGAAATCAATATGTTGGCAAGGCCACATTCCCTGCAGGAGTGCCCAACCTGTGGTCCATGGGCCACATGCAGCCCAGGATGGCTGTGAATGCAGCCCAACACAAAATCTTAAATTTACTTAAAACATTATGATATATTTTTGTGATTATGTGTCATAATGTATTTACACTTGATCTTAGCCAAAAGGCTGAGTAGCGATGTCACAATTTATTTAATGTGGCCCAAGACAACTCTTCTTTTTCAAATGTGGTCCAGAGATGCTGAAAGGTTGGACACCCTTGCAGAAGCTCTAGGGGAGAATTGGTTTCCTTGTCTGTTCCAATATCCAAAGCTGTGTTTCTTGCATTTCTTGGGTCCTGTCTCCTTCCTTCATCTCTGAAGCCAGCAATGTAGCATCTTTTCTCTCTGAGTCTGCTTTCCATTACATGGTTTTCCTCTCTTCTGTCTGTAATCTCTCTCTGCCTCTCTCCTATAAGGACACTTGTGATGACATTTTGGGCCCAGCCAGATAATTCAAGATATTTCATCTCAAAATCCTTAATCACATCTGCAACCCCTCCTGCTTTTCTTAAAATAAAATGACATTTTACTGGCTTCAAGGATTGGGACCTGATATCTTTAGGTGGATATTAGTCAGCCTACTACAGCAAATGCTAAATACATGCTGACTAAATGAACAAATTATTTTATATAAGACCTAGGTTAATTTACATATTTGCAAATTTTTCCTCGCTATTCCTTTTGGCATCTCGGAGCTTCTCTCTCAGTTAATTTACTTTCCTTCTGAAGTACATCTTTTAGAAATTTACTTGGTGTAGGTCTTTTGGTATAAATTTGTTTTCATTAACTGAAAATGTTTTTGTTTTAACTCTGTCTTTTTTTTTCTTTTTCACATTTTTTTAAATTTTTATTTAAATGAATGTTCAAGTACAGTTTTCACCCCCTTACTCCCATTCAGGTCCTCCCACCCCCCCTCCCTACCTCCCTCCCATTACCACCCTCCCCCTATCTTTTATCCACGTGTCCTTTAACTTTAATCCTATAAACCCCTCCCTTAACTCTGTCTGTCTTAAAATATTTTTTTAGTCACACAATTCTTAGTTGCCTGGTTAGTTTTTCCTCAACACTTCAAAAATTAAGCTAACATTAATACACTGTCTTCCAGCTTCCATTATTACAACAAAGAATTGCTGTTAGCTTAATTTTTGTTCCATTACAGATGATCTGACTTACCACTCTTATTTATATGTAAGAATGCTTCTTTGCAGCAGGTGTTCTGCAGTTTCAGTATGGAGAAGTGTGGATTTGTTTTTATTTGTCCTGCTTGGTAGATAATAGTACTTCATTTGCATGTGCACTCATGTCTTTCATTAGTTCTGGAAAATTCTCAGCCATTATTTGTTTTTCAAATATTGACTCTCCTCCATGCTTTCTCTTCTCTGCCCCTTGGAACTACATTTAACATGTTAGAGCTTCTCAATGTATCCTCTATGTCTCTTAACTCTCTCTTCAATTTTTAAAAAGATTTTATTTATTTATTTTCAGAGAGAAGGGAAGGGAGGGAGAAAGAGAGGAAAAGAAACATCAGCATGACAGAGAAACATCAATTGGTTTCCTCCTTCCATGCTCCCTACTTGGGACTGGGACAGAATGCACAACTCAGACACTTGTCCTGCCCAGGGAATCCAGCCGGCGACCCTTTGCCTTGCAGGAGGATGCACAACCAATTGAGCCACATTGTCCAGGGCTCTCTTACTTCTCTTTAATGTTTTCCATCTTTAAGGCTGCGTTCTGGATCATTAACTTAGATCTGTTTTCCAATAAACTAATTCTGTGTTCAGTGCCCAATTTTTTTATTAATTTATTTAATGAATTTATTGAATTTTAAATTTCAGTAATTTATATTTTTATTTCTAAAAGCCCTATTTGCTCCTTATGTGGGTCTACCTGGTCATTTTGATTGTCTGTTGTTTCTTGCTCATTTTTGTAGTTATCTCTTTTAATTAAATATTCATCTTATATTAATAACTTTACATCCTGCATAGATAATTCCAATATCTGGAGGGTTTGGGGGATATTAATTTGTTCTTTATTATTTCTGCTGACCCATTCATGATGGTTTGCTTCCTTATATGCTTGTTATTTTTTATCATCATCATTGTGATTTTAATTTCCATTTCCTTGATTATTGAGATTGAGCATCTTTTTCATATTTTATGTGGCCATTTGGATTTCCTCTTTTGTGGTGTTCCTGTTCAAATATTTTGCCATTTATCTTAGGAGTAATCTGTCTTCTTCTTATTGTTTTATATATTTTAGACTAGTTCTGGCCAATAGAAATAAAGTATGAGCCACATGTATAATTTTAAAATTTCTGGTAACCATTTTTAAAGGGCCAAATATGAACAGGTGAAATTAATTTTAATATATTTTATTTAACCCAATGTATTAGAGTTCTTCAGTCTTTAGAGAAACAGATAGAAATATATATATACATATATGGAGAGAGAGAGAGAGAGAGAGAGAGAGAGAGAGATTTATTATGAGGAATTGGCTCACATGATGATGGAGGCTGAGAAGTCCCAAGAGCTGCAGTTAGCAAACTAGAGACTCAGGAGAGCTGATGGTGTAGTTCCAGTCCACAAAACCAGCAGAAGTGAGACCCCAAAAGAGCTGATGTTTCAGCTAGTGTCCAAAGGCAGGAAAACACTGATGTCCTAACCCAGCAGTTAGGCAAGAGGAAATTACCACTCACTCTTGAGAGGGTCAGCCTTTTTGTTCAGGACTTTAACTGATTGGATGCAGCCATTCACATAGGAAGAACAATCTGCTTGACTCAGTCTCCCAATTCAAATGTTAATTTCATAAAAAAAAACTCCCTCACAGACATATTCAGAATAGTATTTGACCAAATATCTGGGCACCCCATTACCCAGTTAAGCTCACACATAAAATTAACCATTACATGCAATTTATCCAAAATAGTTTCATTTCAACATGTAATCAATATAAAAATATTAAGGAGATATTTTATATTTTATGCCAGATTCCCAAAATCCAGAGTGTAGCCCTTCCTAGTATGGCTCAGTCAGTTGGAGCATCATCCCATATACCAAAAGGTTGGAGGTTCCACTCCCAGTCAGTGTACATAACCTCAGTTGTGGATTTGATCCCCAGTTGGGGTTAGTGTGGGAGGCAACTGATCAATGTTTCTCTCTCTCTCTCTGTCTCTTATCAATAAACATGTTTTTTTAATTAAAAAAAAAACTGAGTGTATTTGACACACACAGCCCATCTCCATTTGGATGAGTCACATTTCTTGTGTTCAGTAACCACATAAGGCTAATGGCTATTGTATTAATTGTATTATACGTAGTAGCTTGCCTTTTCACAATCTTAATTGTATCTTTTGATGAACAGAAGTCCCTAATTTACTTCAGTCCAATTTATCCATCTTTTCCATGATGGTTAGAGCTTTTTGTATATTAAGAAATATTTCCTTACCATAAAATCTGAAAAATATTTTCTTCTCACAAGACTTATTGTTATAACCTTCACATTTAGATTTATAATCAATCCACTTGGAATAGATTTTGCAGGTATGGAATGAGGTTAGGGTCAGGTTTCATATTTTTCAATACTGAAATCCATTTGAGCACTATTTATTGGAAAAACAAAAAACTGTGTTTCTGCCCTGATCTGCAGGGCCACCTCAGCATATTTCAAGTGTCCATATACATATGGGTCTATTTCTACATGTTCAATTTGTTCCATTGGTATATTTGCTATCTATGAACCAACACTAAATGAGTTACTATATCATATGGTAAATCATGATTTTGGGTAAAGCACATCCTCTTATTCTGTTCTTCTACAGAAGTGATTCTCAAAGTGTGACATCAGTACCAACTAGAAATTTATTAGAAATGCAAATTTCAGGCTCCATTTTAAACCTACTAAATTTGAAAGTCTGAGGGTGCAGCTAAGAAATTTGTGTTCTAAAAAGCACTCCTGGTGATTGTGAAGCACTCTGAAGTTTGAAAACCACTGTTCTGGAACAGGGATTAAGAAGCTATGATTTGCAGGTCAAATATGGTCAGCCATCTGTTTTTGTACTTTAAGCTAAGACCTTTTTAAATGACTGTTCATAAATTTTTATGAATAAAAAATAAAATTTTATGATATTCCATAAAGATTATACACATCATTACTTAGATTTAATCTTTTTAATGATTTTTATTGCATTTGTCCATTACCCTTTAGTCCCTTTATACCCTTCTCTCCCCCACAATCACCACCTTGTTGTCCATGTCCATGAGTCCTTTTTCTTTTTTGATCAATCCCTCCACCCCCCTACCCACCCCCTGTTAGCTATCATCCTGCTCTCTATGAGTCTGTCTCTATTTTGCTTGTTACTTCAGTTTGATCATTAGATTCCACATATGAGTGAAATCATATGTATTTTTCTTTCTCTGACTGATTTATTTCACTTAGCATAGTGTTCTCCAGTTCCATCCATGCTGTCACTAGGAGTAAAACTTTCTTCTTTTTTTATGGCCAAGTAGTATGCCATTGTGTGAATGTCCCATAGTTGTTTCATCCACTCATCTATTGATGGACACTTGGGCTGCTTCCTTATCTTGGCAATTGTAAATAACACTGCAATGAACATAGGAGTGCTTATGTTTTTTGAATTAGTGTTTTGGGTTCCTTCGGATATATTCCCAGGAGTGGATCATTGGGTCAAAAAGCAGGTTCATTTTTATTTTTTTGAGATATCTCCATACCACCTTTCACAGTGGCCGAACCAATCTGCATTTCCTCCAGTAGTGCAAAAGGGTTCCCCTTTCTCCACATCCTCACTGGCACTTGTCGTTTGTTGATTTATTGATGACAGCCATTCTGACCTGGGTGAGGTGGTATCTCATCGTGGTTTTAATTTGCATTTCCCTGATGACTAGTGATATTGAGCATCTTTTCATATGTCTATTGGCCATCTGTATGTCCTCTTTGGAGAAGTGTCTATTCAGGTCATTTGTACATTTTTAATTGGGTTTTTTGGTATTGAGTTTTGTAAGTTCTTTATAAACTTTGCATACTAACCCCTTATGAGATGTATCAGTAAATATGTTCTCCCATTCTTCAGCTTGTGTTTATTTTATTGATGGTTTCCTTGGCTGTACAAAAACTTTTTAGTTTGATGTAGTAAAATGTATTTGTCTTTTCTTTTGTTTCCCTTGCCTAGGGAGACATATCTTATAAAATATTGTTATGAGTTATGTCTGAGATTTTGCTGCCTATATTTTCTTCTATGATTTTTATGGTCTCTGGTCTAACATTTAACTCTTTGATCCATTTTGAATTTATTGTTGTGTGTGGTGTACAAAGGTGGTCTAGTTTCATTTTTCTGCATGTATCTGTCCAATTTTGCCAATGCCATTTATGGAATAAACTATCACTAGCCCATTGTATATGTGTGCTTCCTCTGTCAAATACTAATAGACTATAAAATTATGGGTTTATTTCTGGGCTCTATATTCTGTTCCATTGATCTATGTCTTAGTTTTGATGTAATTTTGATTACTATGGCCTTATAGTATACTTCGATATTAGGTAGAGTGATTCCTCCAACTTTATTCTTTCTCAGGATTGTTATTGGTATGCGGGGCCTTTTGTGGTTCCATATAAAGTTTTGAAATATTTGTTTTAGTTCTGTGAAATATGTCTTTGGAATCTTGATAAGAATTGCATTGAATCTATAGATTACTTAAGGAAGTATAGACGGTTTAATTATGTTAACTCTTCCTGTCCATGAACATGGTATGTGCTGCCACTTATTTGTACCTTATTCAATTTATTTCTTCAGTGTTTTATAATTTTCCAAACACAGGTCTTTTACATCCTTGCTTAGATTTATTCCTAGGTATTTTATTCTTTTTGAGGCAATTATAAATGGAATTTTTTTAATTTCCCTTTCTGTTAATGGAAGAATTAACATCATTAACATGTGCATACTACCAAAAGCAATCTATAGATTCAACACAATCCCTATCAAAATACCAATAACAAATTTCACAGATATAAAACAAACATTTCAAAAAGTTATATGGAACTATAAATGACCTCGAATAGCCTCAGCAATTTTGAGAAAGAAGAACAAAATAGGAGGGATCACAATACCTGATATCAAACAGTATTACAAGGCCTCTGTAATGAAAACAGTCTGTTCCTGGCATAAGAACAAACACATAGATCAATGGAACAGAACAAAGAGCCCAGAAATAAACCAAAGTCTCTACGGTCAATTAATATTTGACAAAGGGGGTAGGAGCATAAATGGAGTAAAAATAGCCTCTTCAACAAATGGTGTTGGGAAATCTGGACAGCTACATGCAAAAAATGAAACTCGACTACCAACTTACACTACACACAAGAATGAACTCAAGATGGATAAAAGACTTAAGTATAAGTAGTGACACCATAAAAGTCCTAGAGGACAACACAGGGAGGGAAATCTCAGATATTCTACACAGCAATATTTTCACCAATATATCCCCTAAGGCAAGGGATATAAAAGAAAGAGTGAACAAATGGGACTAAATCAAATTAAAAAGCTTCTGCATGGCTAAAGAAAACATCAGGAAAATAAAAAGGGAAGCAACTGCAAGGGAAAACATATTTTCCAATGATACCTTGGACAAGGGTTTGATCTCCAAAATATATAAAGAACTCACATGACTCCACTCTGGGAAGACAAACAATCCAATTAAAAAATGGGCTAAGGACCTGAACAGACACTTCTCCAAGGAAGACATACAGAGGGCCCAGGGACATATGAAAGGATATTCAACATCACTACTCATCAGAGAGATGCAAATTAAAATCACAAGGAAGAGTTCCTGCCAACACGGAGGTGTCAGTAGAAACACTTTTCTTCCTCACACAACCAAAGGAAGGATAACAACCAATTTAAAAACAATAAATAACCAGAACTGCCAAAAAATCAAACTGCATGGAACTCTGACAACCAAGGAGTTAAAGAAACATTCATCCAGACCGATAGAAGGGGCAGAGATGGGCAGCTGGGTGGGCAGAGAGGACCCACAGCAAGGTGGTGGACCACGTCAGTGAGGCAGGGTTGGCTGACCAGGACACTAAAGACTCAAAACCTCTAGCTATAAATTACTGTGGGGGTTGTGAAGACAGGAGAAATTCCCACCCTCACAGGAAAGTTCATTGGAAAGTGGGGCTAGAGGAGAGCTAGCAAGTGGCATTATTCCCTCTCAGACCCCTCCCCCACAGACAGTGCCACAAAGCAGTAGTGAGGGTTGCCCCGCCCTGGTAAACACCTAAGGCTCCATCCCCTTATATTGTAACAGGTGTGCTGAGACAAAGAAATATGGCCCAAATGAGATAATAGATCAAAACTCCAGAAAAAGGGCTCAGCAAATAAGAGATAGATAACCTATCTGATGCAGAGTTCAAAACACTGGTAATCAGGATGTTCACAGAATTGATTGAGCTTGATCACAAAATGAAGGAAAGAATGAAGGCTACTCAAATAAAAATAAAGCAAAATATACAGGGAACCAACAGTGAAAGGAAGGAAACCAGGACTCTAATCAAGATTTGGAACAAAAGGAAGAAATATTCAACCAGAACAGAATGAAGAAACAAAAATTTTTTTTAAATGAGGAGAGGCGTAGGTACCTCTGGGACAACTTTAAGTGCTCTAAAATTCAAATCATAGGGGTGCCAGAAGGAAAAGAAGAGCAAGAAATTGAAAACTTATTTGAAAAAAATAATGAGGGTAAACTTCCCCAGTCTGGTGAAGGAAATATACTTCCAGGAAGTTCAGGAAGCCCAGAGTCCCAAAGAAAGTGGACGCAAGGAGGGGCACATCAAGGTACATCATAATTACATTAGCCAAGTTTAAAGATAAGGAGAGAATCTTAAAAGCAACAAAAGAAAAGGAAACAGTTACCTACAAAGGAGTTTGCATAAGACTATCAGCTGATTTCTCCAAAGAAACCTTGCAGGCAAGGAGGGGCTGGAAAGAAGTATTCCATCCAAGTCAAGAAAGGCAAGGACCTACATCCAAGAATACTCTATCCCACAAAGCTATCATTTAGAATGGAAGGGCAGATAAAGTGCTCTCCAGATAAAGTCAAATTAAAGGAGTTCATCATCACCAATCCCTTATTATATGAAATGTTAAACAGATCTATCTAAGAAATAGAAGGAGACCAAAAATTATGAATAGTTAAAAAACAGCATACTCAAAACTATCAACAACTGAACCTAAAAAACAAAAACAAAACCTAAGCAAACAACTAGAATAGGAATATAAGCATGGAAATGGAGATCACATGGAGGGTTATTAGTGGAGAGGGGGAAGGGAGAATTGGGGGGAAAGGTACAGGTAATAAGAAGCATAAATGGTAGGCATAAAATAGGGGGAGGTTAAAAACAGTATAAGAAATGGAGAAGCCAAAGAACTTATATGTATAACCCATGGACATGAACTAAGGTGGTGGAATGCTGGTGGGTGGGGGGTTCAGGGCGAAGGAGGGGTAAAGGGGTGAAAAATTGGAGCAACTATACTAGCATAATCAATAAAATATACTTAAAAAGTAAAATAAAGTACATATATTCTTTAAAAAGAAAACACAATGAAATACCACTTTATACCAGTCAGAATGGCCACGATTAACAAATCAAGAAACAAGTGTTGGAGTGGTTGTGGAGAAAAGGGAACCCTAGTGCACTGTTGGTGGGAATGCAGACTGGTGCAGCCACTGTGGAAAACAGTAAGGAATTTCCTCAGAAAACTAAAAATGGAACTGCCTTTTCACCCAGCAATTCCACTGCCAGGATTATGTCCTAAGAACCCTGAAACACCAATCCAAAAGAACCTATGCACCCCAATGTTCATAGCAGTGTTATTTACAATAGCCAAGTGCTGTAAACAGCCTAAGTGCCCATCAATAAATGAGTGGACAAAAACACTGTGGTAAATTTACATGATGCAATACTACACAGCAGTAATAAAGAAGGAACTCCTACCCTTCATGACAGTATGGATGGAACTGGAGAGCATTATGCTAAGTGAAATAAACCAGGTGATGAATGACAAATACCATATGATCTCACCTATAAATGGAACCTATTCAACAAAACAAACAAGTGAGCAAAATAGAACCAGAGACATGGAAATAAAGAACAAACTGACAGTGACCAGAGGGGAGGGGTAAGGGGGATAACAGGGGAAAGAAGGGGAAGGGTCACATCAAGGAACATGTACAAATGAATCAGGATCAAGGACCATGGGATTTGGAAGGAGGAATTGGACAAGGCAGGGGAGAGCAACAGGGGAAAAATTTGGGACAAGAGTAACTGAACAAATTTTTTTTTAAAAAAAGTGGTGGTACATTTGTACAATGGAATACAACACTGCTATAAAAAAGAAGGAATTCTTACCTTTTGTGACAGCATTATGTTAGGTGAAATAAGCCAGTTGGTGAAAGACAAGTATCATATGATCTCACTTATATGTGGAATCTAATGAAAATAAATCAACAAAATAGGAACAGAGACATGGATACATGAAACAGACTGACAGCTGTCAGAGCGGAGGGGTCACTGTGGACCTGGATAAAGAAGGTGAAGGGATTAAACAAAAACAATATAGATAGATATAGATGTAGATATAGATATATATAACACATGACACATAGACTCAGAGTGATGATAGCCAGAGGAAAGGGGGGGTGGGAGTAGGAGTAGGTGGGCAAAGGTAGGGAAATAGGGGCAGAAAGGGACTTTGCTTGGGGCAATGGGCACACGATGCAGTGTGCAGATGATGTTTTGTTGAATTTTATACTTGAAACTTGAATGATTTTGTGAACCTATGTCACCCCGATAAATTCAATGAAAAATAAAAAGAATAATGCTCTCAAGGTCCATCCCTGTGGTCACAAATGACAGGATTTTCTTCTTAATCATGGCTGAATAACATTCCATGGATTGCATTTCAAGACTAAAGGTCAGCAATGAGCAATTTCCACTGGACAGAATAGGAAGGTTAACTAAATCCAGAGCAGTGGGAAGGGCCTAGTAGCTAGGGGACAAAATCCAAGGGCACGGCCACTGCTGCTTTTTCTCTTCCTCATCCCACCAACAGAGCAAACAAGCCCTTCCTTTACCGCTCCCCCAGGCACATACACCTGGGTCTTTAAGAAGGTCCAACCCTTCTCAAGACTCCAACCATTAGCCTTAAAGAAATCAATGTGGAAGATATGGTGACATGGTCTTAGAGATACAAGATCTTAGTTTGCTTTTATCTCCATCACTACCTAGTGGTGAGACCTTGAGCATTTCTGGGTCGCACTGTTTTCATCTGGAAATGGGGGAAATTGTTTTCTTACCTTTATTCACATGATTCTTGTGAGGATGAAATTAGATAATAGGGAAGGCACGCTGGTGTTGAGCAATAAGCATGTTGGACCCAACAGAATGACACTTCCAATTCCAACGTAAATACTTCACAGTTGTGTGATATTGGGGAAGATACTTAACTTTTCAGAGCCTTTGTTTCTTAACCTGTAGATTGTATAAGTGATATCAGTCTCACAGGGACATTGTGAGGATTAAATCACATAGTGTTTAGAAGTGCCTGGCCTCTAATAGGCACTCAAACAGTGATAATTATATTACCAAATATAGGTGATAATATTTTATAAAATTATGTACAAATAGATCAGGGGGGTGCACAATAGGAGGAATTACCTGCTTTTTTTTTTTTTTTTTCAAGAATGTGACCCTTCTTTATAAGGACTGATAATCCTGGCTCTTGACCATTACATCTTTAAATTCAAGATTTCACAATAATAGTTTTCAGAGAAGCTCAGGATAGCAGTGTGTTTATAAAAGGGTTGAAAAGGGTCTGCAAAGTGGGCAAAAACCTCTAGCTCTTGTCGGGAGCCTTTGACACAGGGGACCTTTGACACAGTCGGGTCGGGTGAGAGGCATCTGCACAGCAGAGGCAACTGTCGTCGGATCTCCTGTCTCTCTCTTCCCGTATGCCTGCCCCTATTAGCATCAGGTGGTAAGATTTTTGGACACCTGTGCTTTATAACAAAAAATTCTGCATGATGCCTCTGATTCTGTGTGAAATGACTTGTTGACCACAGAATAGTGACCCCTAGCAACCCTAATGTTGCCTGTTTCCCTCACCTGGGAAGTTAAGGACAAAATTAAACTATGGGCAGGCCAACTGCCAGAACGCTGAAGGAAGCTGTTGCTAGGAATGTTTCTTAGGGAGTCACCACCTGAGAGCTTAAGATTTATTAGAGCCACTACCCCTCCCATACCCTGGACAGGAGTGTATAGAAGCAAGGAGTTCTAGTTGAGAATAATAATCTCAATACATGGAAACGAACACAAAACATGCCCTGCCCCAAGATGTATAAATCAAAAAACCTAGGCAAAAATCCAGTTACCTAATCGAGATAAATTTAATCTCAATAGATAATAGTTGATTTTTATATACCTACAAATCACCCCTTGCACCCTTTTAATTTAGACCAATTCCTAGAATTTTAATAGATATCTAGTTACTAATTAGCACCTGAACGTTTGTGCCCATATAGCTTCATTGGCTAACTGATTAATGACCCTCTTGGTCAAAATAACCTTTGTTTAATATGGTTGATCTGTAGGACTTCCTGTACTTTTCGGTTATTTCTTTGTTTAATATGATTAATCTGTAAAACCTTCTATGTTTTTAGAAATTATTTTTGTGGTAACCGTTTCTGTTTTAATAATCACACTATGCATTGAATGTTGTATAACCTCCCCTATAAAAATAAAGATTGGTTTTCTTGGTGAGTCAGTCGGGCCCAAAAAGCCTGGCTGTTGCTGTCCTCTGGTACCCCACAGGGTGTCTCGATTCAGTCTCTTCACCTTAGCCGTGCATCCTTCGGGGACCCTGAGACCCCGCCGAGGCTGGACCCCAGCAAGCTCTACCCTGTACTCCACCCCCCAAATAAGGTTCTTTAGGAATTAGCTTAGGGCTCTCATTTCCTCAGTCAAAATACATGGTTCTTTTTGAAAAAGATTTTATTTATTTATTTTTAGAGAGAGGGGATGGGTGGGAGAAAGAGAGGGAGAGAAACATCGATGTGCAAGAGAATCGGCTGTCTTTTGCATGTGCCCCAATGGGGGATCTGGAAAACAACTGAGGCATGTGCCGTGACTGGGAATCGAACCAGGTGACCTTTCAGTTTGTGGGAAGATGTTCAACCCACCAAGCCACACCGGTCAGGGCATGGTCTTTATTTTTTTTACCTTCATATGCACAGCATTCTTCACATGTTGCATGATTCGATGTTTGCCCATTAAAATGTTTACTACTCTTCAATTACAGGTGTATATTTTTGTGAAACACTGGTAATTTTCATACATATTTATTTTAATTTCATTTCTATTATAACTCTATGTTCCTTCGTAGTGGAAATTTCAACATCCTCACTGCTTTTATATGTAAAAGATATATGTTAATAATGTTCCTTAAACTGCTCAAACCTAAGCAAAATCACTACAAACAGTCCTGATGAACACCAATGCCAGAGACCAAAATGACAGTCAATAATCATCTGCTGGTGGCAGAGAGTTGATGACATTTGGCCTCCATATAAGTTTGTGGCTCTAAGAAATGTCTCAAGTGGAGGAGTTTCTGCGTGTCTAGGGAACTTACTATATGCCAAGCATTGTGCTAGGGTCCAGGAATGCAGTGGGGGCAAGACACACCTACTCTCTGCTCTCCCCAAATTTCCAATGTAACAAAGGGCACAGATCAGGAAATGGGCACTTGCCATGCAGTGTACTGAAATGATGGGGAGCTATAGAAGCACAGAAGCAGGTCATCTACCCAGACTTGGAAAGCAGAGGAGGCTTCTGAAGGACGTGCTATCTAAGCTGAGACTAGAATGAGTAGAATTAACTCAGGTAAAGATGGAGAGAAGATCCTATGCAGGGAACACAGACTGTTCAAGGAACTGAAAGTACTTCCATCCTGTTGGATACAATTTGTGATGAGGAAGACTGGAGAGGCAAGTAGGACCTAGCCTTCACTGGCCCTTATAAGCCATGGGAACGAAGTGAGGAGTAGTTGAGTGCTCTGGAGGGAGACATTTCAGGGTTTCAACTGTCTGTTTTACTTAGTAGTGTGAACTTGGGCCAATTACTTAAGATTTTAAGCCTTAGCTTTCTCATGTGTAAAATGAGGACAGTACTCTAATCATACCTACCTCATAGGCTTAAGTATTAATGAAGTAGTGCACATAAGATACCAAACACATAGAAGATGCTCAATAAATATTAGCAATTATCATTTGTATATTATTTCATCTAATATGAACTTGATATACTTTGGTTCTTGGAGATTTGGTGGTCTTATAGATTTGTATAGGATATATGTATGTATGTATGTATGTATGTATATATGTATATACACATACACACACTTTTTTCACATTACTTTTTTATCTTATTTTTGTTGATTATAAAACAGAGATTTTATACATAATATAGTTCTATTTGGCCTCCTTTTTCCCCTAATTTTTCTTTCATGCTTATAATGCCATTATCATTGCCTTCACAGTGAACAGTGTCTTTTGTTTTTCTCACTCTTCTTTATGTTTATTTTTTAAATTTAATTTTATTTTTTAAAAAGATTTTATTTATTTTTAGAGAGAGAGAAAGGGAAGGAGAAAGAGAGGGAAAGAAACAGCAATGTGTGGTTGCCTCTTGCTCGTCCCCTACTGGGGACCTGGCCTGCAACCCAGGCATGTGTCCTGCAAACCAGTGCCCCTTTGCTTCGCAGTCCAGTGCCCAGTCCACTGAGCCACACAAGCCAGGGCTATGTTTATTTTTTTACTGAATTTATTGGGCTGACATTGGTTAATAAAATTATAGAGGATTCAGGTGTATAATTCTATAATACATCATCTGTACGTTGTATTGCCCATTCACCACTCCAAGTCAAGTCTCCTTTCATCACCATTTATCCCCCTTTTTCCTCTTGTAATTACCATACTGCTGTCTTTGAGTTTTTTCTTAATCCCTTCACCTTTTTCACCCAGTCCCCAAGGTCCCTCCCGCCTGACAGCTGTCAGTTTGTTCTCTGTATCTATGAGTCTGTTTATATTTTGTTAGCTTATTTTGTTCATTAGATTTCACATATAAGTGAAATCATACTGCACTTGTCTTTCGCTGACTGGCTTATTCACTCAGTATAACACTCTCCAGATCCATCCATGATGTTGCAAAGGGTAGGAGCTCCTTCTTTTTTATGGCCATTGTGCAAATGTACCATAGTTTTTTTTATCCATTCATCTACTGATGGGCACTTAGGTTGCTTCCAAACCTTGGCTATTGTAAATAATGCTGCAATAAACACAGGAGTGAATATGTTCTTTAGAATTAGTATTTTGGGTTCCTTTGGATATATTTCCAGAAGTGGAGTTACCTCAAAAAATTAAAAATGGAACTGAGTTAGGACCCAATGATTCAGTCTTCTGAAAGGTGCTGCTTCTGTGCCTTCCTGCTTCTTGAATCTTAATTGATATACTGAAGGACAAGCGCCCTCTGGTGTTCAACTTTCATCACTCCAACAGACAATGTCCCATTAATTGTGGTCATAGTCCCTGCCTATTAGCTATTAATAGAAACCCTGTGTCCAGGAGAGGTTGGGGGCTCATAAAACTGTAGGTTTCACAATATAAAACCTCTGGCAATTATAAAACGTCCTTGTCTTTGAACTTTCAAATGTATCACACTCTTACTAATATACAGCCCACAAAAATGTATCTGTGCACAAAGATGATTACATGCAGAGAGACTTTCCTAAAAGAAAAGTCACAAGGATATGAAGACCTGGAATCAAGGCCTATGTACCCACTATTACTCTGTGGTCTTGGGAAAGTCCTCTTCCCAATTCGGCCTCCCATTTTTAAACTGGAAAAGTTAGATTAGATCTATGTTTCACAAAATATGTTTTGTAGAATACTCTATTAAAATTTTGAGGTATCACACACAAATGAGAAATGAGAGGCTGCATTATCATGTAAATTTGGAGAACAAGGGTTCAACAAAATAAAAAAATATATATTTTTTAACTACAGGACTTCGCAGAGCATAGGCAGTGCTAATACAAGATTATGAATTTGCAAGCCATGGCTATGGCTTCCCAGTATCAGTTGACTGCAGAACCTTTGCTGGCAGAGCATCTTGCAGTGCCAATATCCTAGGGAAAATACTCTTGAAAATGCTGGTCTGTACGATAATTTTATTTGGTGACTCTTCCTGATCACTGAGTCTTGTTTTCTAGATAAAGTCAAGGTCAGGCAACCATTCTGCTAATGTTAGTTAGGACACCAAGTCATTGATAAGGAAAATCTGACAACAGAGGAAGAGGTACACTTCTAGAAACACTTTAAAGAAGAAAGTCAGTCAGAATAGTACTAACAACAAGTCTTGAAGCCAACGGTTTAAAGAAAAGTTTTGGGGGCTTCTTATTCACTGGGGTTGTTGCTGGGACACTAGTGCCTGTGTATGCCTGTGGCCACTGCATTTATAACACCAGCCCTCTGAAAAATCTGTTTGCCTTTTTTATGTGCAACTGCAAAGCAGATCAAAAATGTGAAAATGCTGTGAAGCAGAAGAGGACCTCTGGTGGACATTTGAGGTGATGACAAACGGATTGTGATAGCTGGAGTTGTTGGTTATGAATTAAACTCAAGGCTAATTTGGTACACTAGATACCATGCTTGGTGAGAAGGGGTACAAGACTCATCCAAATCTTATATTTCAGATTTGTGGGAGGTTACTTTTTCATAGTACTCAAATGTCATTTTGGGGGTGATTCACATAATGCTGCAGTTGGAGAAAAATCTTGATCTCAGACTTGAGGATGACCCTAGAGTCAACGCTTGCCGGTTCTATTCCTATCTCCCTCACCTCACCCCCTCACTGGACCCCAGACCAGTTTGCTGGGAATGGGGATAGACACTGTGTGGGCGTACAATGGGAGCACTTTTACAGGGAGTGAAAAGAGGTCCTGAAGCTCCATCAGTTGAACATAAAATTTATTGAGAGTGTTTTTCTGTAAAAGAAAAAAAAACAAAAGAAAAAATCTGACAACAATCATGACCATAACTTCTTAATAATAATAACAACAGCAATTATAATAGTTCATGTTTATTGGGAGCGCTATATGCCAAGGTGCTCTGCTAAGTGTCTTTATACATGTTATCTTATTTCATGTTCACAACAACCCAATAAGCAAGTTGCTATTTTTATCATCTCCATTTTAAAGATGAAGAAACTGAGTTTGAGAGAGATTGCACAATGTACTTATGGTTACATAGCTACTAATCACGGAGCTGGGATTAAAACTCTGCCCAGCTACTGCCAAAGCTAGTGTGCTAAGTGTGCCATAATTATGGTTATTAATTGTCCAAACTGAGACACTTGAGAGTGAAGATGGCTCTAAAAATACTACATGGTTTTAGATATTTATTTTTTCCACTAAAAATTAGTTTTATTATATTGGTGTGCAAAAACCATGGTCAAAAGTAATAGCTGTCATTTAAAAACAATTTGTGTATATTTAAGCAAGAGATAAGTTATTCACAATATATTGATTATCTAAACATTTTAAAATATCATAAGTAAAGCAATTATTGGTATATACTCACATAGTCTGATCAATTTCTTAGCACTTCTTTTTATAATAATCACTGATATTTTTAAAACAATGTATTTTGATTTTATTATTTTTAAATTTTTTAAAATAAAATTGCCTGCAATCATTTTCAAACTTGCATTTTTAAGGCTAATATATTTGAAGTTGTTCACACCTCCAATTGGTTTAAATCTGTAAATCATAGACTATTTTTAACTGAGAAAATACTATGTCTGCAGGTGCTGAAGTACCCTGCATATCATCAAGACTACTAAATAGAGGACATTTACAATTATATTTTTAAAAATACTGAAATGTGTAAATATTTAATCTCAGATATTCTCACAGAAATTGTCTATTTAATATATCATTCTCCAACAAATATTTTCACAAGACAAAACTCATTTAAAAGTTGTTTCTGAAAGGAACTCATATACTGCTGGTGGGAATATAAGCAGGTGCAGCCACTATATGGGGTTTCCTCAAAAAAATAAGAATAAAGTTACCATATTGTAAGAGGGTGCAGCCGAGAGGGGAGCCCCAAATAGGGATTTGTAATAGGATCCAGAAGAGCTTGGAGATAGTTGGCTCCACACCACAGGGCACACCTGCCCAGAATGCTGGCAGCTGTAGCCAATTGTGGGAGGAGCCAGAAATGGGACTGCAGAAGAAGATTGGTGCTGGGTTTTAAACCCGGAGAGGCAGCCATTTGGCATCTCTTTTTGGGACTGGACATCTCTCTTTTGGGACCACATCTCTCTCTTTGGGACCATGCATCTGTTTAGGACTACGCAGCTTTGGTCTCTTGGTTGGGATCACGAGGCTTTGGAAGTGCTCCCTTTTGCCACGTGGCGGGTGCTGGGAGGACTGTGTGCATTTATGGGGAACTTTAGTTTGTGTGATTTCAAATGAATAATAAATTCCTTTCCTTTTCACTGATCTCTGGCATTAAGAGATGTCTTTCCTCTGGTGGTGGGCAAAACGAACCCAGATAGGTGGGGAGGAACCCCCTGTAGACTGTAACAATATGACCCAGCAATCTCTTTTCTGGGTATCTACCCAAAATTTTTTAAAACATATTTTAAAGATATATGCCTCCCTAAGTTCATTGCAGCATTATTCACAGTATCTGAGGCAGGGAGATAACCTGTGTCCTTTGATTGGATAGGGAAGATGAAGTACATACATACAATGGAATACTTCTCAGTCATAAGAAAAGATGAAATACGGCCACTTCTGACACCATGGATAGATCTTGAGAGTATCATGCTGTGAAATAAGTCAGATGTGAAAGAACAAGAACCATATGATTTCATTCCTATGTGGGATATAAAACAGAAATCAACAAATAAAACTCAAACACTGACAACAGTATGGTGGTTCTCAGGCGGAAGGGGAATGGAGGGAAAATGAGGAGGATAAAAGGAGCCAAATATATGGTGATGGAAGGAGACTTAACTTTGTGTGGTGAGCACACAATGCAATATACAGATGATGTATTACAGAGTTGTACACTTGAAAGCTATATAATGTTATTAACTAATGTCACCCAAATCAGTTTAATTAAAAAAAAAGTTGTCTGACTGTGATAGAGGACAGGCAGAAAGTGACCAGAGGAGAGAGAAGAGGGAATTTCAGGGGGAAAGGGGAAAGGTTTACAGGAACAAAGTTAAAAGACACATGGATAAAAACTAGGGGGAGGGTGGTAATGGGAGGGAAGTTGGGAGGGAGGGGTAGGTGGGCTGGATTGGGAGTAAATGGGAGAAAACTGTACTTGAACAATGATTAAAATAAAATTAAAAAAAACTTTTCTGTGTCTTTAAAAATTTTCACTGAATGTGAGACTTCCATCCAAGATGGAGGTGTAGATAGATACACTGTGCCTCCTCACACTACCAAAAGAAGGACAACAACAAATATAAAAACAAAAAACCAGAATGGCCAGAAAATCGAACTGCATGGAAGTCTGACAACCCAGGAGTTAAAGAAGAAACAGTCATCCAGACCAGTAGGAGGGGCAGAGATGGGCAGCCGGGCAGAGAGGACTTGCAGCAGGGCGGCAACTGGAGCACCAGGGTGGGCAAGGTGGTGGCTGGCAGACTAGGCAGTCCCACATTTGCATGCAGATAAACCAGGAGAAACAACTGTGGAGCAAGACACACCACGCAACCCAGGGTTCTTGTGTGGTGAAATTAAGCCTCAAAACCTCTGAGGGAAAAAACCTGTGGGGGTTGTGGTGGTGGGAGAAACTCCCAGCCTCACAGGAGAGTTCCTTGGAGAGACCCACAGGGTCCTAGAATGTACACAAACCCACTTACCCAGGAATCAGCACCAGAAGGGCCCAATTTGCTTGTGGGTAGCAGAGGAAGTGACTGAAAGCTGGCAGAGAGATGAGCAAGTGACACTGTTGCCTCTCAGACCCCCCTCACAGACAGTGCCACAATGCAGCAAGGAGGGTTGCCCCAACCTGGAAAATACCTAAAGCTCCATCCCTTACTACATAACAGGTGTGCTGAGGCAAAAAAAAAAAAAATATATATATATATATATATTCATATATATATATGAAAGAACAAATCAAATGAAAGAACAGATCAAAGCTCCAGAAAAAATACAACTAAGAGACAAAGAGATAGCCAACCTATCAGATGCACAGTTCAAAACACTGGTAATCAGGATGCTCACAGAAATGGTTGAGTATGGTTGCAAAATACAAGAAAAAGTGAAGGCTATGAAAAGTGAAATAAAGGAATGTACAGGGAACCAACAGTGAAGGGAAGGAAACCAGGACTCAAATCAATCATTTGGAGCAGAAGGAAGAAATAAACATTCAACCAGAACAGAATGAAGAAACAAGAATTAAAAAAAAAAATTAGCAGAGGCTTAGGAACCTCCGGGTCAACTTTAAACATTTCAACATTCAAACCAGAGGGGTGCCAGAAGTGGAAGAGGAAGTGCAGGAAATTGAAAGCTTATTTGAACAAATAATGAAGGAGAACTTCCCCAATCTGGCAAAGGAAATAGACTTCCAGGAAGTCCAAAAAGCTCAGAGAGTCCCAAAGAAGTTGGACCCAGGGAGGAACACACCAAGGCACATCATAATTACATTAGCCAAGGTAAAAATGAAGGAGAGACTCCTAGAAGCAGCAAGAGATAAGGAGACAGTAATGTACAAAGGAGTTCCCATCAGACTGTCAGCTGATTTCTCAAAAGAGACCTTGCAGGCAAGAAGGGGCTGGCAAGAAGTATTCAAAGTCATGAAAGGCAAGGACCTACATCCCAGATTGCTCTATCCAGCAAAGCTTTCATTTAGAATGGAAGGGCAGATAAAGTGCTTCTCAGACAAGGGCAAGTTAAAAGAGTTTATCATCACCAAGCCCTTATTATATGAAATGTTAAAGGGACTTACCTAAGAAAATGAAGATTGAAAATATGAACAGTAAAAAAGGACTTCAAACTCACAGTTAGTAACAACCATACCTAAAATAAAAGCAAACTAAGCAAACAACTAGAACAAGAACAGAACCACAGAAATGGAGATCACATGGAGGGTTATCAGCCGGGAGGGTTGGGAAGTGAATGGGGAAAAAGATATAGGGAATTAGTAGCATAAATAGTAGGTACAAAATAGACAAGGGGAGGTTAAGAATAGTATAGGAAATGGAGAAGCCAAAGAACTTATATGTATGACCCATGGACATGAACTAAGGTGGTGGGGAATGAGGGTGGGAGGGTGTGTACAGGGCAGAAGGAATAAAGGGGGAAATGGGACAGGTGTAATAGTATCCTCAATAAAATATATTGAAAATCATAAGCCTTCTTAATTTCATTCCATTCGGATACAGAATAGAAATGAACCCAATTAAAATTTTATCTAATTAAGAAATATGAACTTAGCCCTGGCTGGTATAGCTCAGCTGGTTGGAGCATCATCCGTAGACTGAAAAGTTGTGGGTTTGATTCCTGCTCAGGGCACATACCCAGGTTTCAGATTCTATCCCTAGCAGGCACCTATGAGAAGGCAGCCACTCAGTGTTTCTCTCCTACATTGGTGTTTCTCTCTCCCTCTCTCTTTTCCTTCCTCTCTCTCTAAAAGCATTGAAAAATGTCATTGGGTGAGGATACAAAGAAAGAAATAGGAGCTCTTTGAAAATGTCAGGTGTTTTCCCAGAAGTCAAGATATCCCAAAGCACAACTATACAATTTCACAATTAAATTCCATTCATTGTTCACCATAATTTGTTCCAAACCTTTTTAAAGATACATTTTAATGCCTCCCTGAGCTTCCTAAAATGAAAACATTTTAATGTTTTCATTAACTACAATTTGCTAAAAGCTTTAAAAGCCAAAGGGATTTTTTAGCACTCTATTTCTTGAACATTTTTTAAAATATATTTTATTGATTATGCTATTACAGTTGTACCATTTGCCCGCTTCATTCCCCTCCACTCTGCACACCCCTCCCACCCACATTCTCCTCCTTTAGTTGATGTCCATGTGTCTTAAGTTCTTTAGCTTCTACATTTCCCATTTCCCATACTATTCTTGTCCTCCCCCTGTCTATTTTCAACCTACAATATATGCTAGTTATTCTCTGTACATTTTCCCCATCTCTCCTCCTCCCACTCCCCTGTTTGCTAATCCTCCATGTGATCTCCATTTCTGTGGTTCTGTTCCTGTTCTAGTTGTTTGCTTAGCTTGCTTTTGTTTTAGGTGTGGTTGTTGTTTTTTTGTTTCTTTTAAAGATTTTATTTATTTATTTTTAGAGAGAGAAGGGAGGGAGAAAGAGAGAGAGAGAGAGAGAGAGAGAGAGAGAGAGAGAAACATCAATGTGTGGTTGCTGGGGGACATGGCCTGCAACCCAGGCATGTGCCCTGACTGGGAATCAAACCTGCGATGCCTGTTTCGCAGCCTGCGCTCAATCCACTGAGCTACACCCACTGGGGCTAGGTGTGGTTGTTAATAATTGTGAGTTTGCTGTCATTTTACTATACATGTTTTTTATCTTCTTTTTCTTAGATAAATCCCTTTAACATTTCATAAAATAAGGGCTTGGTGATGATGAACTCTTTTAACTTGGCCTTGTCTGAGAAGCACTTTATCTGCCCTTCCATTCTAAATGAAAGCTTTGCTGGATAGAGCAATCTGGGATGTAGGTCCTTGCCTTTCATGACTTTGAATACTTCTTGCCAGCCCCTTCTTGCCTGCAAGGTCTCTTTTGAGAAATCAGCTGACAGTCTGATGGGAACTCCTTTGTACATTACTGTCTCCTTATCTCTTGCTGCTTCTAGGAGTCTCTCCTTCATTTTTACCTTGACTAATGTAATTATGATGTGCCTTGGTGTGTTCCTCCTTGGGTCCAACTTCTTTGGGACTCTCTGAGCTTTTTGGACTTCCTGGAAGTCTATTTCCTTTGCCAGATTGGGGAAGTTCTCCTTCATTATTTGTTCAAATAACTTTTCAATTTCCTCTTCCACTTCTGGCACACCTATAATTGGGATGTTGGAACATTTAAAGATGTCCTGGAGGTTCCTAAGCCTTTCCTCATTTTTTTTTTGAATTCTTGTTTCTTTGTTCTTTTCTGTTTGGTTGTGTCTTTCTTCTTTCTGGTCCACTCCATTGATTTGAGTCCCAGTTTTCTTCCCATCACTGTTGGTTCCCTGTGCATTTTCCTTCATTTCACTTAGCGTACCCTTCATTTTTTCATCTAATTTGTGACCAAATTCAAACAATTCTGTGAGCATCCTGATTACCAGTGCTTTGAACTGTGCATCTGATAGGTTGGGCTATCTCTTCTTTGCTTAGTTGTATTTGCTGTGGAGTTTTGATCTGTTCTTCCATTTGGGCCATTTTTTCTGTCTTGTTTCACCTGTTATATATGAGGGGTGGAGCCTTAGGTGTTCACCAGGGCGGGGCAACCCAGTCGCTGGGTTGTGACGCTGTACATCAGGGCAGAGTCCGACAGGGAACAATGGTGCTTGCTCCTCTCTCTGTTGGATTTCAGAGCCTTCTGCTGCTACCCCCAAGCAAACTGGGCCTTTCTGGTCCTAATTCCCATGGGGTTGGGCTTGTGCACATTCTAGGACCCTGTGGGGCTCTCCAACAAACTCTCCTGTGAGGGTGATAGTCTCTCCCTGCACTTTAACCCCCCACAGGTGTTTTCGATCAGTGCCCCTAGGATGTATTTCCCAGTGCTGAGACCCTGGGACTGCTGGGTCAGCCAATCACCTTGCATGCAGTGCCTCACTCACAATCGCCATCTCACTGGGTCTGCCCATTGACACCCCGGCCCCGGGGTCTGCCAGCCGCCACCTGTGCACCCAGGGTTCACCCGCTGCAGTCTTGCGCACCCGGGGTGCCTTGTGTGCCCCGTGCCACTGCTTTTTGTGCTGTGACCCCTCCCCGCCCTGCTGCCTGACTCCGCCCTTCCTACCGGTCTGGATGAATGTGTATATTTTAACTCCTTGGTTGTCTGACTTCCATACAGTTCAATTTTCTGTCAGTTCTTGTTATCTTGTTTCTAAATTGTTGCTGTCCTTTTTTTGGTTGTGCAAGGAGGCACAGTGTGTCTACCTATGCCTCCATCTTGGCCGGTATTTGTTGAACATTTTGATTAAATATTTCCAACTGATGTTGAACAGAATAACCCAAAATTTAGAGAATTCTTTAAAAAAAAAAAAAGTCCAGTGCCACTGTAGGACACTTAGATGGACTAACAAAATAGTTCTTCAAAAGCTCAAATATTTCTAGAATCTGATGATGCACAGCGAAGAGAGAAGCACATGCTGCCATGCTGTTTTTATTTCTTATTTTTTGGCTATTCAACATGAACTTTGTCACATCCAAAAATATAGTTCAGATACTAATTGTGTCTATAGAAAAATATATTTGTAAAATTGACACTATAGCTCCCTTTGCAATTGGAATAATATTGCAGTTGGTTTGGATGCACATATCAATTATATCTTCACTATAAGCAATCTCAAGGATAGTCCTTTTGTACAGATTTCTTAATTGAGTAAGAACATTTTTTAAATCCTCACCTGAGGACATGCTTGTTGATTTTAGAGAGAAAAGAAGGGAGAGAGTGAGGGAGAGAAACATCGTTGTGAGAAACACCGGTTGCCTCATACTGTGCCCTGACCTGGGACCGAACCCAAACCTAAGCATGTGCCCTGACTGGGAATCGAAACCATGACATGTTGATTTACGGGATGATGCTCCAACCGAGCCACACTTAGCAGAGCAAGAACATTATTTTTATGTAAAAATTTTCCTCTGCTAAAATGTGTGTTTCTATTATCACTGAAAAAAGACAATTATTGCCTTGACTGGTGTGGCTCAGTTGGTTGGGCATTGTCCAGCAAAGTGAAAGGTCACTGGTTTGATTTCCAGTCAGAGCACATGCTTGGGTTACGAGTTCAGCCTCTGGTATGGGCGCATACAAGAGGCAACCAATTGATGTTTCTCTCTCACATCAATGTTTCCCACCCTCTCTTTCTCTCTCCTTTCCCTTTTCTCTAAAATAAATAAATAAAATATTTTAAAAATATATTTTTATCTTCAGTGATAACTTTTGTTACTGAACTCAGTGTTTTTGTAACACCTTCATTTGAATTAACTTCCAAAGTTGTTGTTTGATTTCACACATTGGATGTAATAATTAAACCATTATTAATTTCACTTCTCATCTATTTGAAGCATCTGAAGACACTGATATAAAGTTGGTGTCATGGAGCCATTTGTTTGGCTAATTCAGCCAATACTTTAACAGCTACTACTTCACATTTCATATATGTATAAGGAAATTGAGAATAAAACTAAGCAAAATAAATTTAGAAGAACAACCATTTGATTTACATGATAAGTTATGCTGCACAGAGTTATATGTAAACCTTCTATATCTACATGTGTGTTTTTTGAGCACAGGAAAATACCATCTTCTGAAGTATATGTGGATGCTTCTTCAGCAGACAGGTCTGCTGGTTTTCGTGTGGTCAGTTATATCACTGTAGTCTTCATGGGCGTTAGGCAGCAATTGATATTTTCATGAGTTCCATGTACACCATCAAATTTAGTACCTAAATTTTCATAAACACATGTCTTCATTTATTTGTGCTCATTACTGCTAAGAGGATTTATTGCAAAATAGAAAAGTATTATCAAACAATAAAATAAATAGTTGCGGGTTTACCACATGCATAAATTACACAACCACTATTGCAAGAATGTTCAGAATGCTCTCTGTCTACACTGTATGCAGGACTGCTTAACCCCTATTTCCTAAACACATTTCATGTACATCTAACCTGTAATTCCCCACATCTCCCATTAACCCTGCCAACTGGCAACCCAACAACCTCTGCAACTTACATCTGGAACTTGCGGGCCAAGAAACAACTGGCCAATATACCAAGTGGCAGACAGCTGGACAATGTCAAATTCCTTCTCCACCACTACCTGAGAACTGAAGTTAGTAGCTATCCCTAGCTGCTGTTATCTGGGCACAAGCCCTTTTATTAGTGAGCTTCGCGCCTGCTTTCCACAATGAGGAGGTTAATTATGTAATATCTGGAAAGGGTTAGGAAAAGAGGATTATCACTGATTCTCTTTGAGGTTTAATCATGTAAGAACCAAAGAGAGAACAAATTCTGCAGAAACTGCAAGTTCAAGGAGACCTATTAAACACAAACCACATTATTTTAGCATAACTATCAATTGTAATAGTTAGTTCTACCTTTTCCCACAGCATGGATGGAACTGGAGAATATTAAGCTAACTGAAATAAACCAGGCAGTAAAAGACAAACACCGTATGATCTCACCTATAAGTGGAACCTAATGAAGAAAATAAACTAATAAAGAAAATACAACCACAGGCATGGAAACATGGAACAAACTGTCAGTAACCAGAGGGGCAGAGGGGAGGGGGATAATGGTGGAAAGAAGGGGAAGGAACTAGTCAAAGAATATGTATGAATGACCCATGGACGTGGACAACTGTGGGAATTGACTGTGGGTGCAGGGGTGGAGTGGGCGGAGGAGTGCAAAGGGGGGAAATTTGGGACAACTGTAACAGAATAACAATAAAAAATGAAAAAAAATGTGAGTCTTGACTGGTGTGACTCAGTTGGTTGGGTGTCGTACTGTAATCTGAATCATCATGGGTTCAATTCCTGGTCAGGGCACATGCCTAGGTTGCAGATTCAGTCTCCAGTCTGGGCACATATGAAAGGCCACTGATTAATGTTTTTCTCTTACATCTATGTTTCTCTCTCTCTTTCTCCGTCCCTCCCCCTCTCTCTAAAAATAAGAAAAATCTTTTAAAACATAGAAATAAAATAAACTTTAAAATGTGAGACAAATGCTAAATTGGATGAGATACAGGAAAATGGTGTAAACTAAGACTGTCCAGAAACCAAGAATGTATAGTCATCCTGGTTACACTACTTCTCACTGGATTATCATTTCTTAAACTGTGTTGCCTTTAATAACTCCACATGGTCTTAACCAGTATCCTAGAGTAGTAATATCATGATGCTGAAGAACTATGCACCCAGTTGATTACACTATCCTCTTTAAAATGTCCTTCCCTCTCATGGATTCTGGGGAGTTTTTATCTTTACTCTGATGTCCCCCCCTCCTCTACCCAAGCTCAAAATATTAAAGTACTTCAGAGCTCAGTCCTGGGCTTGCCTCTCTTCTCTACTTGTATTCTCTCCCTAGGGGACCAGTTCCATGACTTTAAAAACCAATTCTATGCTTATGGCTCCTGAGTCTATATCTGCAGCTAGGGCTTCTTTATAACCACACTCATATCCCCACTTACTTAATCAACATATCCACTTGGATATTTTATAAATATTTCAAACTTAACATGTCTAAAAATGAACTATTCCCTGGGTTTGAATCCTGACTTTGTCATTTACTAGCTATTGCAGCATTGGTCCTTCTCTGTGCCTAAATTTCCTTATCTCTAAAATGGGAACGTTAAACCTATGGGGACCATATAGAGTTGTGCTAGTCGGTATTAAGATTAGAATATTTGGCATGTATTAAACATACCGCTCAATAAATGTTGACTATTATTATCTCTATGACTTGTTTTTTTTCATAAAGCAATAAAACTTGAAATTTTGCTGGTTATTTGCTTCTCACTAGTCTCCCTTACCAGAATGTAAACTCCTTGAGGATAAGGACAATATCTATCTTATTCATCACTGTATCCTCAGTACCCACCATAGTGCCTGGCTCATAATAGATGTTCAATAACTATTTGTTGAATTGAATGAATGAATGAAATAACTGCATGGCCCAACTTAAAGGCCCTGAAGCAAAATTTTCTGTCTCTCCTTTTTTCTAATGTGTCTAATCCAGGAAATAACTGATATAAATGTTGGATGTAGTTGTGTTGTATGGCAGGGGTGTCAAACTCATTTTCACCAGGAGCTGTATCAGCCTTGCGGTTGCCTTCAAAGGTCCAAATGTAATTTTAGGACTGTATAAATGTAACTACTCCTTAACTAGGGGCAAGGAGTTCGGAGCTGCTGCTGGGTAGAAACAAGGTGCCAGGCCAGATGAAACAAGGTGGAGAGCCACATTTAGCCCATGGGCCTTGTGTTTGCCACTTGTGTTGTATGGGATTGGGAAGTGGTTGAGGCATAAATGACCTAATGTAGGTGACCACTAGCTACATAGACTTTTCCACTATAGGAATTTTTAAGTTTTTGTGTGCTATGCACCTCTTTAAGAATTTGATTAAGCCTATAGACCCTGGCACAGAATAATGTATAAAGGCATAAAATTGTATATATGTGATTATGAAGGAAACCAATTATATCAAAATGAATTATCAAAATAATTCAAAGAAATTTGACATAATACATGTGCTTTCCTTTTAACACATTAAATATTCAGATCTAGAGATGTAAAAAGTAACAGTATTGAAGTACTGGTGAGTAAACCATATTTCAAGTCATATTTTAAGTGATACCTACAATAATAGTAAAGTGGTATAAAATATATCCATGGTTTCTATTGGTGAGCAAGTCATAGGTATTGCTAATTCTACTGTGGTTTGTTGCCTGTATCTGTGATTTTAGGAAACTTTTACATTTCAGTGAAAGGCTGGTTCTCATAAAAATGCTACATTTCCCCCCATCTTAGTTCATGAACCCCTCTGAACTCTATCTATGGGTTCTGGGTTAAGGACTCCTGCCTTGGAGCCAGGGAGTTTAGGACACTGACTAGAAAGAAATCTCACTGTCTATTTCTGTAACTCAGGATTCCCTTCAGATTGCTTTTTCTTTACCAAATGTCTTCAACATTTATGGACAATTTACTCTATATGATGGCAACTTGTTGATAAGTTCAATAACAGAATCTTGCATATGCCTGCATGGCCTGTGCCATTAGTTCTTTTCCCACTTTGCCACTTCTGCCATTAGAGTCTTCTGATTGAGGATGTGGGTGGACCATCTGTTCTTACAGACTCTAACAGTGAAAGTACTCTGTGCAATCTTGTGGAGTGTATTCCATGGTGCTGATCATCCTTTTCAGCGTTCTCAAATTGTGACATGCAGAAGCACTGAGGATGTCTATCAAACATGCTGATTCTTAGTTCTAACCCCAGGGATTATTGTTTTTGCTTAAGATGCCATATTTATTATGTTACATTACTCTTTTGTTTATGCCAGCAATTTTTTAACTAATATAAAGCTTAAGTAAGTGAAATTTGGAAGATGATAGGAACTAATTGGTTACTTCCTTACTGATATGTTTACATTCACCATTATTTTGTATTAGTTTCAGGTGTACAGCATAGTGGCTAGACAACCACATACTTTACAAAATGTTCCCTGGTATTTCTAGTACCCACCTGGCATCATACATAGTTATTGCAATATTATTAACTCTATTCCCTATGCTGCACTTTATATCTACATGACTATTTTGTAGCTACCAATCTGTATTTCTCAATCCCTTCATCTTTTTCACCCAGTACCCCAACCTCCCTCCTCTCTGGCAACCATTAGTATGTTCTTTGTATCTACATACCTGTTTCTCCTTGTTTTTCATTTATATTGCTTTTAGACTCCACATATAGGTGAAACTATATGGTATTTGTCCATATCTGACTAATTTACTTCATTGAGCACAATACCTTGTAGGTCAATATATGCTGTCAAAAATTATTAGATTTTATTCTTTTTTTGTGGCCAATATATCATTGTATATATGTACCACTTCTTTATCCACTCATCTATTGATGGGCACTGAGGTTGCTTCCATATCTTGGCTATTATAAACAACTCTGAAATGAACATAGGGGTGCATATATTCTTTCAAATTTGTGTTTTGGATTTCTTCCAACCCCAGAGATTTTGATTGTGTAGATTGGTGTGGGGTGGTGAGTCTGGGACTCTAACAAGCATTCTAAGGGAAGAGGAACATTGTTGCAAGGCTATATAGGTTTCTGGGACAGCCCTGGCCTAAGATTTGTTCTGTCTTTAGCCCTCGCCTCTCCTCATCCTAACTTCTCCTTGTTTCCTGCTATATAAAACCCTACCAATTGCACATGATTCATTTGGCAATGGCTTGGTCTCCTTCCTTCTTGAGCAGAGCAAACCTTTCTCAGTGAAAGCTGCTCTTACTGCACATAGAAAGTTTTCTGGTGCACAGACATTTCAGTTCACTTTTCCTACTATCTTTATCAGGAGCTGACTACCAATCTTCTTCCTTAACATGTTGAGATATTATTGGAATTCACTATTCTGAACAATCAACAGTTTGGTGTTTATTACTTCATTGTTGGTTTACCACCCTGGGTGGTGGACACAGAGAATACACCATCCTGATCCCCATTCAAGGAATGACTGATGCCCAGCTGTGGAGAGTGTGCTCATGCACCTGCTACCAGTCACTGTAGGGTCAGCCTCCATATCTGATCATGAGGCCATGCTCTTCCTGGGGCAGCCAGTTTCCAGTGATTGAAAAGGTGGGGGGCTGACCTTGTCAGCTCATTGTGGAATACTCTTATAGACAATGCTCACTCCAGACTTCCCTGTTAGGTTAGCCAAGGCTTTGTTAGGCCGGTATCACCATTTCACTGCTTTGCCCAATCTTGCCTCCCACTTCTTCCTTTCAAAGATATATGTGTGTGTGTGTGTGTCTGTGTGTGTGTGTGTGTGTGTCTGTGTGTGTGTGTGTTGTTCCCCAAATTCCACCTCAGTATATGCTTCTGGAAAACCTAACCAGTGACACCCTATTTCCTGCCCTTATAGCAACTACAACTGAAGTCCACAATCTGAGGAATTGAAGATAGTAGCAGAGTAGGTAGAAGTTTCACTCACCTTCTCCCAGGACCAAACTGAAATGACAACTAAATTATAGAACAATCATCCTGAATAACCAGCTGAAGACCACTTGAACAGAAGTCTTATGACCAAGGATTAACAGAAGAAGCCACACTGAGACTAGTAGAAAAGGTGGAGTCACAAAGAGGGCTGGCCCTGCTCCCATGGACAGCAGCTGAGATTCTGGCAGGATACCTCAGTGGTGGAGATTTCCTCTGAGGAATGAGGAGTCTCAACCCCATGCCAGAACCCCCAGTCCAGAGCACCAGTGCAGGGAAGAAGCACCAACATGACATCTGGCTGTAAATATCAGTGGGGATTCTGTCCGCCAGAGAGAGATGGAGTCTGTTAGAAATCCAGCACTCTCTTAAAGGGCCAATGCACAAATCTTGTTCACAACCACTCACCATGGGCTCAGGCAGAGGGAGGACCATTTGGAGCAAATTATAGTCATATGAAGAGAGCCTGGGGTTTGTGGCTCCAGGGAGATAGCCAAAGGGACAATAGCCAGTGTCCCTGCATTGAGTCATTTTCCCACACTACAGATAACATCTTTCTTGGATGTAGTGCTCCCCTTCATAGGGCATCAGCCATGCCCTATGGAAGGAATGTAATAACCCCACCCTTCAGACTCTCTGTCATCTGTCCTGTAGAGCTTACACCCTCTAGATGAGTCAGCTGCCTGGGCCCAAGGTGTAGAGGTCTGGGTGGACACAGAGGATGTCAGTAACTGATTTGCATGGCTCTGGGACTGAGGCCAATTCCCCCTACCTTCCCATAAGACTGACCCACATCACCTCCTCATGGGAGATCCACTAGCCCCACCTTTCTAACTTGTAGGGCAGTGACCCTGCCCTGCTGAGCTTGGGTTTTCTAGGTCATCCAGGCAGAATTCTGGAAAGACTGATTGGATGGCTCTAGGTTGGGGGACATTTTCCCTCACATGCCTGAGCAATGCAGAGCCTTCCCTCTATAACTCTTGGTCTGCTTGGGCCTTATAAGCTCTCATGGCCTCACCCTAACAACTTTCTGAGACCCCACCACACCACAAATGTCTGTGGCCACCTAGACAGTAGCAGCTAGACTCAATATACACCAGGACATTTGCTGAGTGGTCTCAGACCTGACACTGGCACCAAGGTTGAACTTGTATCATTCTGGTGAACACCACTTGCCCCTACCTTGTGCAACTTGTGTACTGCCAAAGGCTCTTTCAGTGGCTGAGCATAACAGGCAGCTGGCAGGTAGAGGCAGGTGGAGGTGGATTTCAGGGTGCCTTGAGCCTTCTGTTCACCTGCCCTGGGGCTCAATGCTGGTGGAAGCCAAGCTTGGTGTGCATCTTAGCCCTTCCCACACACACCAAGGCCCAGCAGGGGAAGCCACAAGTTGTGGATCCTTTTGTAGCTCAAAGCAGGTAGCCTATGGCCAGTCACAGGCAGTATTTGACATTGAATTACACCAGCATCCCTCTGAAGAGGCGCCAGAACCAACATACCCAGTAACAAACTTCAGATGACATCAGACCAGGATCCAATTAGCTCCACAAGTGGCACATCCAAAGGGAGATCTCAGCAGGCACCGGATCTTTCTGGGGTAAATTCCATTTCATGTGGTCAGCACCCACACAGTAGCTCATACACTGTGGTCGGGGTCAATCCTCACAGTCACCTAGCCTGAGGGTCAACCCCATGCATGGCCAGGCCAACAGCAATCAAATCTCAACTATACCTAGAGAGCTCACATAATCCACACAAGGGACATTCTTGGAGCACCTTGCTATATGAAAGAAAGACTGCTATATGAAGCCACTACTATATGGTGATTCCAATCAGACACCCAATCAGAGCAACAAAACGAAACAAAATTAAAAACAATGATGATAAAATGGGTGACAGGGCATCTGCTTTTCAGTGTAGTCAATGAAAATTGAAATCACCTTTTGGACACTTGGTAGACTCATCTTCAGTCAACACTGTGCTGACTAACTTTTCAGAGGCTGCAGCCTATTCAAGGCCAAGAAGGAGAAGATAGCAGCCAAGTAGGTGGAAATTGACTCTACTTGCTCTTACTCCCAACTCATATACTTGACTGGTCTTCCAAAAAAATAAACTGAACACTCAATGGAATCTTAGCTGATATGAAGTTTGGAAGCCAAGGAGTACAGAAGATGCTTCACAACAGGCAGTAAGGAGATTTTATAGGTTGAAGGGGAAATACCCAGTGCATGGTGGCTGCAGCCGTGGAAAGCCTGGTCAGAGATGGCAGCTTCACAGCTCCCTTCCTTCCCAGGGCAGGGAGCCCTCAGACCCAGGCCATGAAACACTTTGATACACAAAGTCTGGGAGATCCAGGCTACACATACACACAGCGAGCAGCACATCCATAGCTGCAGTGGCAAATGCCAACCAGGAGAGTGCCAGAAAGAAAGAAAGGGATTCTATTTGCACCTGGGTTTGATGGAGGAGGCAGGCTGTGGCCAGCCATGACTGTGAGAGATTCTTGACTTTTTGGAGAGGTGGTGTGCACAGAAAGTGGGACAGTGACTCAGTGCTGCACTAGGAATGCCTGGAGAAACTTTTTAAAAGGGGAGCTGCTGCCCTGCCAGCAAGGGGAATTCCACCCTCCTCCCCTCTGGTCACTGTCAGCCTGTTCTCTATTTCAAAGAAAGAATCTTAAAAGCAGCAAGAGAAAGAGAGTTAGTTACCTGCAAGAGAACTCACATAAGACTTGCAGCTGATTTCTCAACAAAAACATTTCAGGCCAGAAGGGATTAACATGACATATTCAAAGTGATTTAAACCAAGGATCTACAACCAAGACTGTTCTACCAAGCAAGATTATCATTTAAAATTGAAGGAGAAATGAAAAGCTTCCTAGAGAACAGGAAGGTAAAGTAGTTGATACCACCAAGCCAGTATTACAAGAAATGTTAAGAGGACTTCTTTAAGAAGAAATAAAAAAGAGGAACATAGGAAAAACTGAGGCTTGAAAAAAATGAGACTTGAACAACAACAAAAAAAGAGGAACATAGTTAAAAGAATAAAATGGCAATAAATGTGTACCTATCAGTAATCGATTTAAATGTAAATATTATATTTTGCCATATATAATGCATAATTTTTTGCCCACGTTTTTGAGGGAAAAAGAAGGGTGCACATTATACATGGGTAGTACTAATTCCATATCTGTATAAATGTTTTTAATTCTTTTATTTATGACTATGCATTAAAAGTGTAACTCTAGCATTGGCTGGTGTAGCTCAGTGGATTGAGTGCCAGCCTGTGAACCAAAGGGTCACAGGTTTGGTTCCTAGTCAGGGCACATGCCTGGGTTGCAGGCCAGGTCCCCAGTAGGGGGTGTGCAAGAAGCAACGACACATTGATGTTTCTCTTCCTCTTTTTCTCCTTCCCTTCCCTGTCTCTAAAAATAGATAAATAAAACCTTAAAAAATAAAAGTGTAACTCTAGAAAGCAATAACAATATCTGTATGCAAAATAATACCCTGGATTATGATAATTTGTTTTGTTTCTAAATATAAATAAGTAAATAATTGAATTAAAAATTAAAACATAGGATTTTTTGCTGAAAGTTTGGGCCAGAAATGTGGGTGTGCAGTATACACAGGAAAATATGGTAGTTTAAATGCTCTAACCAAAGACACAAGAGAGCTCTAGCTGGTGTGGCTCAGTGGACTGAGTGCTGGACTGCAAAGCAAAAAGTCACTGGTTTGATTCCCAATCAGGCCACATGCCTGGATTGTGGGCCAGGTCCCAGGATAGGGCACGAGAGGCAACCACACATTGATCTTTCTCTCCCTCTCTTTCGCCCTCCCTTCCCTTCTCTCTAAAAATAAATAAATGAAATATTTTTTTTAAAAAGACCCAGTGTAGCTGAATGAATAAGAAAACAAGACCAATATATATGCTGACTACAAGAGACCCACCCACCCATCAGAATGAAAGACACATACAGCATTAAAGTAAAGGAATGAAAAAGATATTTCATGCAAATGGAAATGAAAATAAGCTGGGGTGGCAATACTTATATCAGAGAAAATAGACTAAAAAAAAAGGCTATAGTAAGAGACAAAGAACACTACATAATGATAAAGGTATCAAACCAACATGAGGATATAACACTTATAAACATTTACACACCCAACATAGGAGCACCTAAATATATAAAGCAAATTCTTATAGACATAAAAGGAGAAACAGGCAGTAATACAATCATAATAGGGGATTTTAACACCCCATTGATATCAATGGATAGATTTCCAAACAGAATAACAAGAAAACTGCAGCCTTAAATGATACAGGTGGATTTAATTGATATTTTCAGAGCATTTCACTCCAAAGCAGCAGAACGTACATTCTTTTCAAGCGCACTTGGAATATTTTCTAAGATGGACCACATGTTAGGATATAAAACAAGTCTCAATAAATTTAAGAAGCTTGATATCAAGATCTTCTCTGACTACAATCATATGAAACTAGAAATCAACCACAAGAAAAAACTGAAAAGCACACAAAGATGTGGAGACTCAACATGTTACTAAACAATAAATAGGTTAACAATGAATGAGATTAAGGAAGAAATCAAAAGATACCTTAAGACAAATGAAAATGAAAATACAACAACACAAAACCTATGGGACACAGCGAAATCAGTCCTAATATGGAAATTAATAGTGCTAGAGGCCTACATCAAGAAATAAGAAAAACTTGTCCTGGCGGGTGTAGCTCAGTGGATTGAGCGCGGGCTGCGAACCAGGCATCGCAGGTTCGATTCCCAGTCAGGGCACATGCCTAGGTTGCAGGCCATGTCCCCCAGCAACCGCACATTGATGTTTCTCTCTCTCTCTTTCCCCCTCCCTTCCCTCTCTAAAAATAAATAAATTTTAAAAAATCTTTAAAAAAAGAAATAAGAAAAACTCAAATAAACAATCTAATTTTACACATAAAGGAACTAGAAGAAGAACAACAAACAAAGCCCAAAGTGAGTATAAGAAAGGAAATAATAAAGATCAGAGTGAAAATAAACAAAAGAATCTAAAAAAAATACAAAAGATCAATGTTCACAAGGGCTGGTTCTTAGAAAACATAAACACAATTGATAAACCTTTAACCAGATGGATCAAGAAAAAAAAGGGGAAAGGACCTAAATAAATAAAATCAGAAATGAAAGAGAAGAAAGAACAACTGACATCCAAGCAAGCAAAAGTCCTCGACCAGATGGCTTCACAGGTAAATTTTTATCAAACAATCAAAGAAGAACTAACACCTATCCATTCCAAACTTTTCTAAAAAAGTCAATAGGAAGTAAGACTCCCAGGTTCATTTTATGAGGCTAGCATAATCTTAATTCCAAAACCAGATAAAGACACTACAAAGAAAGAAAATTATAGGCCAATATCCCTGATAAGCATAGATGCAAAAAGCTTCAATAAAATATCAGCAAACTGAATTCAGCAATACATTAAGAAGATAATATGCCATGATCTATTGGGATTTATTTCTGGGATGAAAGGTTGGTACAATATCCTCAAATCAATTAACATAATATACCACATAAACAAAATGAAGAATGAAAATAATAAAATCATATCAATAGATGCAGTAAAAGCGATAGATAAAATACAGCACCCATTTATAATACAAATGTTTGGTCAAGTGGGAACAGAGGAAACCTACCTCAACATAATAAAGGCCATATATGACAAACCCTCAGCTGATATCATATCCAATGGGAAAAAACTAGAAGTATTTCACTTATCAGGAACAACATAGAGATGTCCACTTTTACCATTTTTATTTAACATATCACTGGAAGTGCTAGAACAGCAATCAGACAAGAAAAAAGAAATAGAAGGCATTCAAATTGTAAGGAAAAAAGTAAATCTGTCATTATTTGCAGATAACATGATACTATATAGATAAAACCCTAAAGATTCCACCAAAAAATACCACAACTAATCAGTGAATTCAGTAAAACAGCAGAAATTGGTTACATTTTTTATGCAGCAATAATGAACTATTAGAGAAAACAACTTCATTTACAATTGTATCAAAAATACCTAGAAATAAATTTAATCAAGGAAGTCAAGACTTGTACTGGGAAAATTATAAGATACTGAAGAAAGAAATTAAAGAAGGTACAAATAAGTCAAAGCATATACTGTGCTCATGGATAAGAAGAACTAACATTGTTAAAATATCCATACTACCCAAAATAATCTATAGATTCAGTGCAATCCCTATGAAAATACTACTGGCATTTTTTATAGAACTAGAACAAATAATCCAAAAAATTTACATGAAACCACAGAAGGACCCAAGTAGCCAGAGCAACCTTGAGAAAGAAGAATGAAATTGGAGGTCATGCTACCCGATATCAAACTATAGTACAAGGCTATAGTAATCAAAACAGCATGGCATTAGCACAAAAGCAGGCTTATAGATCAATGGAACAAAATAGAGTCCAGAAATCAACCCATGTCTGCATGGTCAATTAATATTTGACACTGGAGGTAAAAATATACGATGGCTAAAGACAGTCTATTTAATAAATGGTGTTGGAAAAATTGAACAGATAGGTGCAAGACAATGAAAGTAGAGCACCTTCTTACATTATATAAAAGAATAAACTCAAAATGGATTAAATGTAAGACTTAAGATATTTAAATATAAGACTTAAAACCATAAACCCCTAGAAGAAAACATAAGGAATAAAATCTCAGCCATTTCTCTTAGTAATATTTTTCTGATGTATCTCCTTAGGCAAAGGAAACAAAAAAATAAACAAATGGGTCTACATGAAACTAAAAATTTTTTACACAATAAAGGAAACCATTAAAAAAACAAAAAGTCAATCTGTTGAATGGGGATAGATATTTGCTAATGATACATCTGATAAGGGGTTAATATCCAAATTTTATAAAGAACTCATAGAATTCAACACCAGAAAAACAAGTAACCTAATTAAGAAGTGGGCAGAAGATCTGAATAGACACATCCTGAATGAGGACATACAGATGGCCAGTATATGTATAAAGAGATGCTCAACATAACTAATCATCAGATAAATACAAATTGAAACCACAGTGAGATATCATCTAACACCAGTCAGAATGGCTATCATCACTTAATCCACAAACAACTGTTGGGGAGGATGTGGAGAAAAGGGAACCCTCAGGCACTGTTGGTGAGAATGCAGATTGGTTCAGCCACTGTGGAATGCATTCTGCAGCTTTTTTTTTTTAATTTGTGAAATAGTACTTGTGTGCTTTTAACTTTTTTATTTTTATGCATTTATTTTTAGAGAGAAGGGAAAGGAAGGAGAAAGATAGGGAGAGAAATATCAGTGTGTGGTTGCCTGTTACACCCCACACTGGGGACCTGGCTGGCAACCCAGGCATGTGCCCTGACTGGGAATCAAATCAGTGACCCTTTAGTTCACAGGCAGCTTTCTTAAAAAATTAAAAATGAAACTGCCTTGTGACACAGTGATTCCACTTCTGGGTATTTTTCTGAAGAAACCCAAAACACTAATTAAAAAGAATATACAGTATTTGTCTTTCACTGCCTGGCTTACTTCACTTAGCATAATGCTCTCCAGTTCCATCCATACTGTCATGAAGGGTAGGAGCTCCTTTATTTCTGCTGCATAGAATTCCACTGTGTAAATGTACCATAGTTTTTTGATCCGCTCATTTACTGATGGGGAAAATGGGGACAACTGTAACTGAACAACAATTTTAAAAAAGAATATATGATTGCAGTGTTATTTACAGTAGTCAAGAAATGGAAGCAACCCAAGTGCCCATCAATAAGTGAGTGGATAAAAAAGTGATGGTACATATATACCTTGGAATATCACTCTGCCATAAAAAGAATGAAATCTTACCATTTGCAACAGCATGGATGGACCTAGAGAGTATTATGCTTAGTGAAGTGAATCAGTCAGAGAAAGACAATACCATGTGATTTCACTTATATATGAAATCTAAAAAACAAAATTCAAACAAACTTACAGACACAGGACCAGACTTATTATTGCCAGAGGAGAAGGCATTTGGGGGAATGGGTGAAGAGGTGAGGGCATTGAGAAGTACAAATTGGCAGTTACAAAATAGTCATGGGGATATCAAGTACAGCATAGGGCATATAGTCACTAATATTGCGAAAACTATATATGGTGCCAGGTGGGTACTGGAAATATTAGTGGGAACACTTGTATATAATTTTCTAATCACTATGCTATACACCTAAAACCAGTATAAAATAATACTGGAAAAATATTTTATTTTGGTATTAATATTTAAATTTTTAATGTTAATTTTCTGTTGATGTTAAATCTAGTTGGAATCATTTAGATGTTCATTGTACTCTTCTTTAAACTTTTTTGTATTAAAAATATAAAGTTGGAAAACTTTTTTAAAAAGTACACAGAGTCCAGGGCAATCTCAGTACAAACTTAGATGCTTCCCTGTAGGTCAGTACCTGGTGACCCAATCCACATCTCCCACACCATGCTTCCCTGTATTCTTCCCTATGGGGACAGGAAAAGCCACATGTGTTGGGGGGACATGAAGTAGGGAAAGCTTCATGGAGTGGGCTGAATTTGATGTGAACACTTCAAAGTAAGGAACAGAAAGGAGAAAGAGCACTAACACCTACTGAGCACCTCATGTCCCAGCTTCTCTGCTAGAAACTTCACTTGCTTTATTTCATTGGTACTCTGCTCAAGATACTATTACATAGGTGGTTTCACCACCAATAGTAATAACAAAATAATAATAAAAACAAGTACCAGTGACTGAGTGTAGTACTTACCATATATCCAGTACTGCTCTGAATTTTCCCATTTACTATTATCTCATTAATTCCTTAAAGGTCCTCGAGGCCAGGAAAGATTGCAGATTTTGAAGACATTCACCAACCTCCAACCCTCTAGTGCCAAGGTTCCATGAATTTTGCTTAGGATCAACGTTGTGATGATCATTCTCCCAGCAATTCAACACGAATTTACTATAAGGGCAGCAGTCCATATGTGAGGCCCACCTATTCTCAAGGCTCTAGCTAAGTGACGCCTCTTTCTATTCCTCCTCTGCTGACTCTGATTCACTCAGGACTCTGGGAGGAAGCTGAGGCTCACAGAAAATAAGGGGCTCAGTTCTGCTCTTACAGCTAATGAGTAACAGAGTTTGAGTTTAGACTTAGTCCAGCCTGACTCCTTAGACAGGCTCCTCTGACTCTGGTGCTGTGTTACCTCTTACTGGGCTGTGATTTTTTTTTTTGAGGCATGATGCCTGTGTGTTTTCTGAGGTGTCACAGACATAGTAAATAAAATATTAATGAAATATCCTTATTTAGGAAAAACTGCAATAAAACCATGTGCCTATATTTACAGGAATATAAAGCTTTAAAATAAAGCACAGTTAACTAACCAAAAAGGGGCTATAGATATTTTTTCATTAGTCAGTGACATAAATAAAGAAAATATATTTTTGTATTTTATCAGTTACTTACCATTTATTACTTCATCTTCTGAATTATCCTTTTATATAGTCTTATTGATATCCTTCTATAGATGAATGGATAAAGATGTCACACACACACACACACACACACACACACACACACACACTGGAATATTACTCAGCAGTGAAAAGGAACAAAATCTTGCCATTTGTGGCAACATGGATAAGACCTTCAGGATATTATGCTCAGTGAAATAAGTCAGACAGAAAAAGATAAATGCTTTATGATTTCACTTATACATGGCATTTAAAAAAACAAAACAAAATACAAACAGGCACATTATGAGAATAACTTGATGGTCGCCAAAGGGGAGGGGGTAGGTGATGGGTGAAAAAGGAAAAAAATGTGTGTTATAAATAGTGATGGAAAACCTTTACACCTTCACTTATTTCTTTGGCTCAGAAGTTATAAAGAAAAAGATTGTCAGATTCTTTTTCAGATTTGAAACTTCTGTTTTTACAAAAGCACCATAAGTAAAAGGTAAAATAATAGTCTGAAAGACACTATTTATCACAATTATAACAGATGAATTATTTCTTTTTGGAATATAGAAAGAGGTTCTACAAATTAATAATAAAAATAGGCAAAGATGTGAGCTAGTGATTCACAGTAGAAAAAAAAAGCCTTATTGTACTTGAACAATGATTAAAATAAAAAAAGCCTTACTGAGGTATAATTAACATTCAATAAACAACACATTTAAATTGTATGATTCAATAAGTTTTGACATAAGTGTATGCATGAGATGATTGTGGTGTCTCTTTACGTCTGAGTCATCTGTAGCCAACCCAGGACAGCACTAGGCTTTAGTGAAGGTTCTTGCTGTCATAAAGGACACTAGGAAACTTCAAAGCAATCACTGCCAGTGAACTCAGAAGCACCAACTTTAGACACAAGGGACAACACTTTATTGTTCTTTCCTCTGAGAGTCCATCATTAACTGGTAAGGATTACAAGCTATTCTTGTTGCCAATGTCAAGAATAAAGCAGCATCCCACTGCAAAAACAAACTGCATTTATAGGCTAGGCCTCCAGGGGGAGAAAGATCCTGAAGGAATCCCTAGACAGCGGCAAAACCCCCGGAGTCACTAGCTCAAAGTACCACAGTAGCTTTTCCTAACAAGGTCGCCTTGACCACTGGCAGCAAGCGCGGTCTCCCACAGATGCAGCCGGCCCTCCAAAGGTATCAAATGCAGGAGACACGAAAAGCTAACTAATATTTCGCTCACATCGATGTGTTCGCTTTTCTGAAATGCTGACTCACAAGTTCAATGGTGCGCCAGCCCGCCCAGATTCCCCCTCCTTCTGCCACCCCATTTGCTGTGGCCCGCCCGGGGCCCGCCCAGTCCTGGATCCAAACGATTGATTGAACCGACGCTCTGGGTGCCAGTAACAATACCCAGAAAGAGTGGTAATGGAAGGGGAAGCCAACCACTTCTGGTTAAGTTTCGTTTTTATTAAAAACTTCACGTGATTGCCGGACTCATGACTCAGCGATTTATCCATTCAGCCTCCTTTAATTTATTGGTTTGTCATCACCGCCTTCACCTTTTCTTGTATAGCCCTCCCTACTAGTTTTGAACATTTAAGCGGAATTCTCCCATTTGACACAAATAAGAAAGAAACCACCTATTAAATTCATTTCAAGTCCGCAAAATGATATAGGGGCTTTAGATAATCACTCAACACAATCTCCTCCCTCATTCCCCAGGGGAGCAACTGCCACACATTTTGTTAAAAGGATCATCAGGGTTCTTTTCCACTCTTCTACCTTAGTTCTAGATGAGTATAGACCCTTTTTTTTAATGAGAGAGAGAGAGAGATCAATTTGATGTTCCACTTATTTATGTATTCATTGGTTGATCTTTGTGCCCTGACCCAGGATAGAAGCCACAACCTTAGAGTGTGGGGACGTTGCTATAACCAACTGAGCGACCTAGCCAGGGCCTTATAGACCCATTCTTAAACAAAGAGAAGAATTAGAGGAAGACTTGCTAAACAGTTGTCCTGAAAATTTTTTCCCCTCTCCCACAGGTAAACCCCAATAGTGACAATTCTGAAAAGTTGTGTGCAGATTGAATATTTAGAACTTAGACATTGATTTTGTTTTTAAAGGTTTATTTTGATCTTTATAATAAAAATAATATATACTCATTTTATAAAATGTGGATAATCATACAATTCAAAAGACAAAAGTAAATTGTTAACAACCTCGACACTTGGAAACTATTCCTGCGAATTATTTGGTATCTTGCCTTCCAGTCTTTCATTATGGATTTTAAAAAACTATTGTCATTGTACAGGTTTGTTTCCAACATTATATATATTTCCCCCTTTTCACCCATCTCCCAACACCTCCCCTTTCACAATCATCAGCTGGTTCTTTGTACCTATGGGTTTGTTTGTTCATTTGTTTTTTGGGTTTTTTTTTTTTTTTAGATTCTGCATATAAGTGAAATCACATGGTATTTGTCTTTCTCTGACTTATTTCACTTAACATAATACCCTCTAGGTCCATCCATGTTGTTGTAAATGGCAAAATTTCATTCCTTTTTATTGCTGAATAAGATTTCATTGTGTAAATGTCCCACATCTTTATCCATTTGTCTAACAATAGACACAGGTTGCTTCCATATTCCTGACTATTGTAAGGAATGCTGCCATGATCATAGGGGTGTAGATATCTTTTAAAATTTGTGGTTTTGTTTTCTTTGGATGAATACCAAGAAGTAGTATTGCTGGACTGTATGCCAGCTCTATTTTTCATTTTTTTAAAAGATAAGATGTTCTTCTTTCTTTCCTTCCTTTCTTTCTTTCTTTCTTTCTTTCTTTCTTTCTTTCTTTCTTTCTTTCTTTCTTTCTTTCTTTCTTTCTTTCTTTCTTTCTTTCTTTCTTTTTCTTTCTTTCAAGAGAGGATAAGGGACAGAGAAAGAGAGGGAGAGAAATATCAATGTGTGGTTGCCTCTCATGCACCCCTCACTGGGAACCTGGCCTGCAACCCAGGCATGTGCCCTGACTGGGAATCCAACTGGTGACCCTTTGCTTCACAGGCCCACACTCAATCCACTGAGCAATACCAGCCAGGGCTATTTTTAATTTTTTGAGGAATCTCCACAACATTTTCCATAGTGGCTGCACCAATTTACAATCCCACCAAAAGCATATAAGGGTCCCCTTCACATCCTCATCAGTGTTTCCAACTTATTTTCCCTCATTACAACAGTAGCATATTCCCACTGTATTAAGAGCATAACTTTTAATAGTCCATTGTATGAATGTAACATGCATCACTTACTCTTCCATTTTGGAACATTTACCTCCAATATGGGGGTGGGGGGAGACCCAAAAGAAACCCAGAATGTACTTATAAAAAGTATGTATTACTCTTACATGTTTAAACTTCAGTCACCTTCAAAGTACTCTCCATTTGATGCAATGCACCTATCGAGATGTTTTTTCCACTGCTCAAAACAGTTTTTGAACTCATCAATTTTGATGCCTTTTAGTGCTTTTGACATTTTTTGTCTCACTTCTTCCACATCAGCAAAACATTTCCCTCTGAGGACTTTTTTCTTCCAGAAAACAAACAAAAAAAGTCACTTGGGTTGAGATATGGTAAATAGGGAGGGTGGGGCACAAGGGCCATGCTGGATTTTGGTGAAAAACTGCTGAACACTCAGCATGGTGTGGGCAGGTGCAGTTATAAATCACCCATCATGAAATGCGCAAAGGTGTTGAGTCTTCAAAAAAATTCACTGAAGCTGAACACAGCCTCTCACAACAACACCAGCTGGTACACTGATACAGATGGGTTGCTAGAACACTCACCTAGCATGGGAAGCTTGTACTACAAGGGGCCCGCCCTTCAGAAGATAATTCCAGTTTTTGAGGAGGCCCCCCTCATATTTTCAATTGAGCAAACTATTTTAAATAACCCTATTGTAAATTATTTCTATGTAGTGAGGCATCCTTTGAAATGTGAATAGTTACACCCAGACCCAATCTTATTATATTTTATTTTACATTTTAAAATCCTCACCTGAGGATGTGTTTTTATTGATTTTAGAGAGGGGAAGGGCTGGAGAGAGAGGAGAGAGAGATTGATAAGTTGCTTCCCATATGTGCCCTGACCCGGATCAAACTCGTAACCTTTTTGGTGTATGGGATGATGCTCCAAACAATGGAGACACCTGGCCAGGGCTCCCAGACTCAATTTATTCTTTTTTTAAAAAAAAGATTTTATTTATTTATTTTTAGAGAGGGAAGTGAGGGGGAGAGAGAGAGAGAAACATGAATGTGCGGTTGCTGGGGGACATGGCCTGCAACCTAGGCATGTGCCCTGACTGGGAATCGAACCTGCGATGCCTGGTTCGCAGCCCGTGCTCAATCCACTGAGTTACACCAGCCAGGGCTCAATTTATTCTTATAAGTGTAGGGTGGAAAACTTTTCCCTTCTAGGTTCTTTGGTTGCCCTAATAATAAAATTGACGTAAAACAGATTAACAGGAGAAAAACATTTAATTTTATATGTAGGGGCCCCATAAGAATATGAAACCCACAGGGAGGCAATTGAGACTTATGTGCCATCCTGAGCTAAGGAGAAAGTGGTAGGGGGTCTGGGGCTTCAAAAGGGAAGAAAACAATTCACAGGGAGATGAGAAGAGCAAATGTTTGATAAACAAATCTTTGCCATGCCATGTAGATAAGTCTTTCTGATATTAAAAACAAACAAACAAACAAAACAAAACAGGTTTCTTTCCTGGCTAACATAGCTCAGTGGATTGAGTGTGGGCCTGTGAAGCAAAGGGTTGCGGGTTCGATTCCCAGTCAGGGCACATGCCTGGGTTGGGCGCCAGGTCCCCAGTAGGGGGCATGCAAGAGGCAACCATATGCTGATGTTTCTCTCTGTCTCTTTCTCCTTCCCTTCTCCTTTCTTTAAAAATAAATAAATAAAATCTTTTTTAAAAAAGAAATGAACAGTACTGTAGTAAAAGATTTTTTTAAAAACGTTTCTATGCCAATAACTCTTTTCGTTGTACATGACCCCTACCTAGATTTTTAGGCAGTTAAGGGGGAGGCAAAAAGCTTTTCCTGAGTCTGAGTGGTTTTAACTGCCTTCAGCTCAAAACAATCCATCTACCAAAGTGGCACATTTTAGTGTAGCATATTCTGTTTCCCTACAGAAGTTTTAGAGTTCTCATTTATTGGGATTCCTTAAGGTAAATCACACCTGAAATTTTTTTAAAGTTTGGGAGTTGTGGGAGGTTTTCCTACAAATGTATGTTTGATATAGCCCCCAAACTATAAAACTATTGTTCTAAGCATCTTTTGTGGTTTTTTTCGAAAGTGCTTCAACACTTCATGCATTCATAAGTACCACTATCAGAGAAAGAAATGATTTAATTCCCTTCCCACTCAATCCTTTCCAATGAGTAGAGGAAAGTTGGAGGCAATGGGCAATCGCTAGCAATTAGGGTTGGGGAAAAGGGGGAAATGGGACTGAGCTTGAGGGGACTAGTGTTTAGAGCCCAACCATTCACAACGAAGTCAAACCCTTATACAGTACTGGGCAGGAAGATTCTAAATCACACAGTGTTTTATTCTTGTATAGTTATGTCCCAGGATCCAGCCTAACATTAGCACAGAGAAGGGAATAAATTCACTCACTCAACAGTAGTTACCTGGTATCTACTATGTACCAGGCACTGTTCTTTCTGTTAGGAAGAGATAAGTTCTATTTTTAAAAAGGGCAAGAAAAGAGAATTTGAAAAAGTGTGTGTGTGTGTTTCAGTATTAAATCGGGTAGCCAGGGTAGGCCTCATTAAGAAAGTGACTGGTAAGCAAAGACTTGGAGGAATTGAGAGGGTTAGCCATCTGGATATCTGAGGGAAGAGTGTTTCAGGCAGAGAAAACAACTGGTATAAAGGCCCTGCAGTGAAACTGAAGAACAGCAAGGCAGCGAACATGGATAGAGAGGAGCAAAGCTTATTGCTTCACTGAATAAATGGCTAGATATGTGATGACAAAACAAGATGTTAGTAAGTATGAAAAAAACCCTATCCATACCGCAAACCGAAGGTATGAGTGTTTGAGCAGCTGCTGAGTTGGAACAAAGTTATCAGACAAAGACAGTTGTAGATAGGCTCTGTGGGACTTGAGTGGTGGAAGGAAGGGGAAGGTGGACAGGGCCTGTAAAATGGAACCAGGGCCTCAAACGACCCCATGATCATTGTCCAGACTTCCAGGTCTCCATAGGGCTAGATGAGAAACCTAAGTCTTGAGACCACTGAAAACTGCCATATGCTCTTATTCCAGGACTTTTAAGTGGCAAAGGAAGCAAACAAACCAACCAAAAACCAAAACAACAGACTGCAGTTTTTCTCAAAATCTTACAGAAGCTGACTTCAGGAGCAAAATGCTCAGTGACCCACCTCTTCTTCCATCTAAAACCTGCTGGTCTTTCTTACAGAGTTTGTTGTATTAGGTTTCTTTTCAATTTAATTTAATTTCTTATTAAAGTACAGTTGGCATACAATAGTATTTAGTTTCAGGTGTATAACATAGCAATTTGACACACACACACACACTTTACAATGTGATCACCACACAAAGTCTCGAGACCATCTGTTACCATGCAACATTATTACACTATTATTAACTAGGTCACTTATATGTGGAATTAAAAAAACAAATGAACAAACAAAACAAAAACAGACTCATAGAAACAAAGAACAAACTGGTGGTTGCCAGAGGGGAGGGAGATGGAGGGATGGGTGAAAAAGGTGAAGGGGAATGTAGTCAATAATAGTGAATTCATTTTCTGCTGCTGCTTTAACAGATTGCCAGAAACTCGGTGGCTTAAAACAACACAAATTTATTATCTTACAGTTCTGGAGGTCAGGAGTCCTGAAATCAAGGTGTCGGCAGGGCTGTGTTCCTTCTAGAGGTTCATGGGGAGAAACCATTTCCTTGACTTTTCTAGTTTATATAGACTGCTTGCATTCCTTATCTCATTGTTCTTTTACCTTTATAATATCACTGTCCTTTGTGTGAAAGAATACCGTCCCGCGGTATCCATCCCGACTGCGGATGCTTGTCAAAACACACGAAATACACAGAAATCTACCATGATTCTGTGGGAGTATAGAGAAACATGACTACTTTCTCTTGTGGGGAGTGGGCCATGTCCATTCCCAAGCAGATTTTTATTGAGAAAGCCAACTTAGTTTGTAGATTCACAGTCTGGCAGAAAGGATCAAAGGGAACAGGTAACTTACAAAGATGCTAACAGAACTCCTGCTGTGATTCTGGGCAGAGATTGGAGTTTTAACATATGAAAAGACTACAGGTTCCGAAGGTTTCCTGTCTGTGCCTTCAAATTCCAAGTTAATAACATCTTCCAGCAAACAGATCTCACAGGATCTTGCATATTCTGTCCCAGGCCTCATTACCCCGGGGGTCCGCCGTCTCCCGTCTGAGCTGCCCCTTTGGCAGGCTTGGGCCTGGCGGTAGACAAAGGCATTCAGGAGACTTGGATTTCTCACATCTAAGTACAAAGACTCAGGCTTAGAAGGGGCAGGGGTTGATGTCGATCAGCCCTTCCTTTCCACAGCCCCTTCATTTCCACAGCCTCATGAGACTCATCCCAGAGGCCTTTTCATGATCAATGCCTGTCTTAGGTCCATTCTCTAACTTAGAGAATTGTTACCCATCATTGGCTAATTGATCAGGCATTAAAGGCCAAGCACCGAACAAGTAGCGTTCATGCCAGGGGAATAAGTTTTGTCTCCTTAGTGGCTCCTGGTCTGGAGGTCTCTCACTCAGCCTAAGTCACAGGGGGTTACAGCTTCCTGAGACCAGGCAGGGTGGTCCCCAATACCTTGTATTTTCAGTCTGTGTAAATTCCCTCCTTTAACAACTACTGGAACACAAGGAATATCAGAAAGCTGTGTGATTCAAGTTGACAGAGTTCTCACAGGTCATCTTATCAAACCTTTCTTAAGTGTTGAAATTCATTTGACATTTTCTGGACAAATGCTCTTTCAGCTTCTCATTAAGCACTTCCACTGTCACAGAGCAGGTCACTACGAGTTACTACTTTTTAAGATCTTATTGTTATAAACTCTTCCTTCCTACTGAACTGAATTCTGTCTCCTTCTAACTTCAAACTAATCTTCCTGTTTTCTCCCCGGAGCTCCACAAAATAATCTCATCACCTTGTGAAGACACAGCAAAAAGGTGGCTGTCTGTAAACCAGGAAGCATGCTCTCAACAGACACCAAATCCCCTGGCACCTTGAAGTCTGGAGACTTCCCAGCCTCCAGAATTACGACAAATAAAAGTTTGTTGCTTAAGCTACTCAGTCTATGGTAATTTGTCATAGCAGTTTGAACTGACAAAAACAGGCAAGTTCTTTAACCTTCCCGGGCTTCAGTTTCTTCATCTGTAAAACACAGATAATGATACCTATTTTATAGAGTTGTGAGAATTACATGAGCTAATACATGTAAAAGGTTGTGACAGTCCCTCGTATATAGGATGTGCTAGCTGTTATTACTTTTTGGGTGTCACCAGCTTAGAGGCAGGTCACCCTAGAGGCCTGCCGTGGAGGTGCTCTTTGAGTGTTCTCATTTGAGCTACTTTTTAAGAGTAAAATACACCATACTCTTTTATTATAAAGCAAGTGCATCTTAAAAACCCAGAAAGAAACTAGGATTTTAGACTATTAAGGCTTAAAGAGACCATGGCGATTTTCTAGCCCAATGTTTAATGTGATGTTTTAGCCATGGAGCCCCTTGTTCAAACAAAATTTCACACGAAATCCCATGATCTAAAGCAGGGAAAACTGGAGTCATTCTGGTTGGTGTGGGGTGAGAAGCAGAATATCCTGCCCAGCTGATCTCCTCCCCAGCTGATCTCCTCCATACACACTCAGAGGTGCTTCCTCTGAACTCAAGGACTCCATGCAAGACACTTTGAGAAACACCGATGGAGTTCAAACACTTAGACAGTAGGGGAAAGTGTGATTAAATAGCCGAAGAGATTTTGTGATCTGAACAAGCCACAGAGGGACTGATGGCCAAAGTGGGATCAGGAACCTGCTTTCCTGGTTGTTATGTTGAGGAGACTGAGAGACTGTTAGGCACACTGTACTAGATGTGGCAGTATGTGGGGAGGCCTTAGCTGGGTCCTGTGACAACCATTGCTTAGGTTTTCATCTGCATGGTTGGTGTCTTTATCCTGGTTTATAGGTCTTCAAATGGATGTGTCTACCCTTGGAAGCTGCCTTGGCATTCAGAAATCACTGTGTCTTGGGAGAAAGGATGGGGAAATATGGATGGAAAGAATGGGATGGAATCAAGTGAATTGTGCTTACTTTTATTAACTTCTAGTAGACCCCTAATGAAGGGTAGCTGGGATGGTCTGACTTCCTGAATGCTCATTTTAAAGCCAGCAAGTACTTTCCTGAACAGTCAGCTGGAACATGGAATAAATAACATTTGAAAGAGCAAAGTTGCTAAAAAATTTATACTTTTCAATTCATGAGTACTAAGGTCTGCATCTAATAAGTTATACATCAGAACCCACCAGGGCCCTCAGTGTTTCCCTGGCTTTTCCCATTGATATGAAGCTTTAAAGAAGAGTACCTTTTAGATCATGGGGTCTGATCCAACTGAGAACAGAGCACTAGACAAGGAATACAGAGGTAAGACTTCTACTGTCAGCTCTGCTGCCTACTTGGGAGGTCAAGTAGCTGACCTCCCTGGGCAAAATGAAGGGGTTGAAGCAGAGAAGGGCTTTTCTGATTTTAAAATGTCTATCATTCTATATCAAGAGTGTGCAACAAATTGCTGTCATCTTTTTTTTAAGAATTTATTTATGTATTTTTAGAGAGGAAAGGGAGGGAGAGGGAGAGGGGGGGAGAGAGAGAGAGAGAGAGAGAGAGAGAGAGAGAGAGAGAGAGAGAGAAACATCAATGTGTGGTTGCTGGGGGACATGGCCTGCAACCTAGGTATGTGCCCTGACTGGGAATCGAACCTGCGATGCCTGGTTCACAGCCCGCGCTCAATCCACTGAGCTACACCAGCCAGGGCTAAATTGCTGTCATCTTATACCAAAGAGCTGGCTGCAACCCTCTCAGTGACACCTGCAGAATCAGGTCATTGACATCATCGCTAGTGTCATAAATGGTAGGTAAGAATTTCTGAATCTGAACCCTCTCCTCTAAACCCCTACTGCAAAGGAAGAGAGCAATATGAGATTATTTCCTAAGCAACACATCACTTCAGTTTCATGGGTCATAATGTCCTGGGATCACTCTCCTTCATAATCTATTGAGTTGAAAAAGAAGCTGGAGATTACAATAGAGAGACAAATAAGGCTGGCGTGCAAGTGTGTGTGTGTGTGTGTGTGTGTGTGTGTGTGTGAATGCAGGGGGAGGAGAGATTAACAAAGAAGGACTCAGAAAGAAAGAGAGAGAGGCAGTTAAAGAAAGACCTATAGACAAGGAGAAAGTGGTGAAAGTGGAAGTCAGAAGTATGTCAACAGTCAGCTGGCTAGTCTAGTGGAAAGAAAACATATGTCTTGCCACTTTCTCTGATGTGAGACAGATGGAAAACTCCTGGGAAACATTATGCTGGGGAAACCATTCCACCAGCTGAGCACTAACATCATATAGTCTCCAAAGGCCAGAATGTATTCTTAGATCTGCCATTCATTCATTAATTCAATAAACATTTACTGAGCACTTACTATGAGAATAGACTAGTGAAAAAATGGCCATGTTCTATGCTCTAAAGAAGTTCACAGGCTGCTATGGGTTCTGGGCCAATGATTCCAGTATGATGAATGCCGTGATGTGGGAAGTCCAAGGTATTAGATGAACACTGCCCCCACTTCAGCCTTGGCTGATTAAAAAAATGTCTCTTTGGAGAAAGTCATGTCACCTGAAGCAGAATCAAAACCAGCCTGGTGCTGGAGGAAGTGGAAGGAAAAGGAGTGTTTTAGGCATAGGTAGGAATACAGGTTATTTTAACTTTTTTCTTTGTGCTTAGCTGTGTTTTACAAGTGTTTTTCATTGGACATATATTACATTTATATAGAAAGAATTTTAAAACATAAAGAATAACAATGGCCATCTCTTTTTTAAATTTTGTAAGTTTTTTTGTTTCAATTACAATTTACATTCAATATTACTTTGTATAGTTTCAGGTGCACAGCATAGTGGTTAGACAGTCATATACTTTACAAAGTGGTCCCCCTGATATTTCCAGTACCCACCTGGCCCCATACCTAGTTATCACAATATTTTTGACTATATTCTCTGTGCTGTACTTTACATCCCCACGACTATTTTGTGACTACCAATTTGTACTTCTCAATCTCTTCACCATTTTTACCCAGTCCCCCAACCCTCCTCCTCTCCAGCAACCATTAGTCTGTTCTCTGTATCTATGAGTCTGTTTTTGTTCTGTTTGTTCATTTATTTTGTTCGTTAGATTCCACATATGAGTGAAATCATATGGTGTTTGTCTTTCTCTGACTGATTTAACCTCACTTAGCATAATACTCTCTGGGTCCACCATGCTATCATAAATGGTAAGATTTCATTCCTTTTTATGGCAGAGTAATATTAGCAATGGTGCTCTCTTAATCAGTGAGCACCAGTGAGAACTTCCTTAGGTTCATGATAAAAGAACACTACAATTACTACTACTAGTAACAGTAATGAGAATATTTGTTGAGTACTTACTACATATTGGCATTTTTCAGGCACCTCATTTAACCCTTATAATAATCTTCCATGATAGGCACAACTATTATCACCTTCATTTATGGATGAGGAAACTAAGGCTCAGAGATCACACAATTATTGAGTGGTAGAGGCGGGCAGGAATCAAATCCAAGTAGTCCAGTGGCAGAGCCCTGGCTTGTGACTACTGCACTATACTGCTCCTCTTTACATGATTAAAGCGATACACACAAGAGGCCAACTACTGTTTTAACTTCCCCATCGTATAAGAAGCAACTACTTGCCGTCAGCTGATTATGTGGGTGGGGCAAGGGATAGTGTTCATGTGTGTGCCAAGAAAGAGATCAGACGCACAAAGAATATAAAGTGATTTTCCTGAGCTTGCACAACAATCTGATGGCTGAATGGGTTCCAAAAATACACTTCAGCATCACAGCTGGTGGACCCCGCTTTGCTCTGGTCACAGCAGCAAAGCTTATCTTGTGGAAAGTATCCAGTTTTCAAATCAGCTGCATAAGCCCAAATGCTTTATTAAAATTCCCTTATATTAACAGTGTTCTTCCATGATGCAACTCCTATTTTAACCACATGGTGATGCTGCAGACAAATCTAGGAATTTGGGGAAGGGGGAGTTAAGGATATTTGTAATATTTTTATAAATTGTGATATAGGTACACAAAGGTTATGCAGCCATCTAAAAGAATGAAGTACAGATATATGACTTAAAGGGAACATCTTCAAGATATGTAAATAAGTGAGAAAAGTAAGCTGCTAAATAATAAAAAGAGTAGGCTCCCATTTGTCTAATTTTTAAAAAAAGAATATACATACATATGCAGATATATGCATGATTTTTTTCCCTGAGAGTATACAAAAACAAACTGTTAACAGTCATTACTTTAAGGAATGGGACTGGGGTCCAAGGGAGGGGGAAGAGTGTTTCCTTTGATTTTATACACTTTTTAAAATTTTTATTTATTTATTTTTAGAGAGGGGAAAGGAGGGAGAAAGGGGAAGAGAAACAGCAATGTGTGGTTGCCTCTCACGTGCCCCCACTAGAGATCTGGGCCACAACCTAGGCATGTGCCCTGACTGGGAATTGAACCAGCAACCTTTTGATTCAAACCAGTAACCTTTTGATTCGCAGCCCATGCTTAATCCACTGAGCTACACCTGTCAGGGCTGATTTTATATGTTTCTAAAAGTACTTCCATTTTAAATGACTTGTTTATTTACTACTATTGTTTAAAATTAATTTAAAAATCATTAATACAGAAACAATCCAAATGCTGTAAAAATTTAAATGCAGCAGAAGTTAATGAAAGTTCCTTCTCCTCCACCTCTTAATCTAATCCCCAGAGGACAGGTAATCACGGATATAAATTTGGGACCTTGCTACTCAATGTAATTTCCAGGACAACAGCATCAGGATCATCTGGGAAGTTGCTAGAAACACAGGTTAATGTTCCCTACCCCAGATATGCTCAAACTGCATAATGAAGCCTACTAATCTGTGTTTTAAGAAACCTTTTGGTAATTTTGATGCATGCTCACAATTGAGAACCATTTCATTTTAAGCAGGTTAGACCAGATCTTTGGTGGTGGTGTGGTGGGGAGGGTTGAGAAGACTCCCACTGCGGAAATCTAATAACATATCCCCATTTACCCAGAGAGCTCTAGCTCAAGGGCTGGCGGCCCCTAGGGCTCACTGTGACCTGTCTGTTGAGGTTGAGTGATGACCACAGTTTGGAGGCATTACTCAGAAAAGGGGACTATATTGGAAGAAGAAAGAAAAAAATGTATGTAGAAGAAACTACAACGAGAATGAGTCAAGAAAGGAAAAATGGCAGAGAAAGAAAGCACATTAAAAAATCGTAAAATGGCAAGTAGGTGACACTAAAACCTCAAGGCCACTCATTCATTGAGTTAATAAGTGTTTATCAATCACTTTTAAATTCTAAATCTCAGTTATCTTCATGTTCATTTCCTTCCTCCAACCCACTTATTTCATGCCTATGAAACCGAGGGTCCTTATGACTTTGATTAAATTTAACTTTAAATCCTAGCTCTAGAACTCACATGTCTCTCTCTATATATTTGTGAATACCCCTCAGAGACCTATCAACCCCCCAACCCCCCATAATCAGCAACTCGTGAGGCAGTCAGTCCTGAGTAATATCACAAGGTTGGAACCTCTGACAGGGTAAAGATAACATCTTCACCTAAGTTATGGTTCAGTTCCTGAACCTCTAGCTACTTTCCAGTGAAACCAGAAAGGAGATCACAGGAACAGGCCTCAGAAACTGTCCTCAAGACCTGAAGAAATTATTGATTACTCTTACCTCACCTCCAACCAATCAGTTCTGAGCACCACCCCAAAATCCTAATCCACAGTGTTTTGTGATTTTGCCCTTTGTCATGCCATTGAGGAGTTGGGAGCTTTGAACATTAGCTTCCTGTTTGTTCTCTTGGGCATCACCATTCATAATAAAATAGCCTATATTTCTCCACCAAAATTCTCAGCGTTTAGTATTTGGCTCTGCTTGAGCCGGGTGGACTGATTCTCTCTGTTCCTCTGACCCACACATTTCATTGTGTAACATTTACCAACTGTGGTGAGGTAATTATTTCTTACACCATTCAGTGTCTTCACATGAAGGAAGTGTCTGCCATTGATCCCTGTTCCCTGGCTAAAGAGTCATGAGCTCTCAAAGCTGCTCCAAAGAGTCGTTATCTACCTATGGTGGCAGGAATATATGTGAGTGTGTGTGTGTGCCTGCTGAGGAATTTTGCCCACTGAGGAAATGTGAGGCATGGTAGGAGAGGAGGTACACATAAAAGCACTGTGGATGCAGCAGTGTAAACAATCAAGTCAACACATATGCAGCTCAGATGGGAAGGGATTTTTCTGGAGTTCCTCCAATATCGACCCTAGTCCCACACACTTCCTCTACTGCAAGAAAGGGCCTGGGGAAAGCTCCTTCAACTGGGCTGGGACAAGGGGAGGCAGTACATACAAAAGAAAGCAGTTATCACAAGGTTTGGGGGGAAACATTAAACAACTGTGGATATGAAAGCTCAGACCCAAGCTCTGAGTATTGTTACTCTATCTTTTTCTGACAAAATACTCACCATTTACCTACCACTTCCAAAACATTGTTCTGTCTCATGTTCATGAGAACCAGCATTTGTTTTGTCAGGGGTAACAGTTGTGATGGGGGGATTTTCACTAGAGCAGAAAAGGCTACTCTATCTTACTATGTTCCACTTTTTTTTAATTTGATGACATTTGCAAGAGATTATGGGCAACAATTCATTAAACTGGATATTTGACTCATTGAGACATTTTGCTTCTGTATATGTTAAATAAAAGAACATTTACTCTTAAAGAATCCTACAATTGTAAAGCTGGAGTTTTGAGAAAAATACGATGCTCCATACCAACTGAATCTGAATCTCAAGGGGTGAGGCCAAGAGGGTATCTCTAGTTTTAAAGCCCACAAATAATTTCAACATGCAGCCAGGATTGAGAAACAGCTTTTGGTAAAACAAAAACAAAAAACAGAACAAAATAAAACAAAAAGGCAGGATCTACTGTTTCAGAAACTCTGGGAAATCTGTGCGTTATTAAAAATCCCCAGATAATTCTTTTGGAAACTAGTATTTGAGAAGTAGTGCTTTATTCTGATTTAACATTTTTATAGTTTTTGAATGCTTTCATTTGTTAAATAGTTGAGGTTTCATCTGTTCAACTGTCAAGCATACCAAATGGTATGTTTCGTATTAGTTCATTAAAGGATATTTACATGTATATATGCATAGGGAAAACAATTGGAAGGATGATGGATGGATAAATAGTGTGTCTGAGTAGTAGGAATATGAATGATCTTTGCGACCTCCCCCCACCTTTCTATTTTATTTCTATTTCATTTTTTTCTTTCCGTATTTAAAAAAAAAAACAAAACTCTTCCTCTTTCTGAGTTCAATTTCCCCTTGTGAAAAACAGTGTTGTAACTTAGTGAACTTCAAGACCACGTCCTGCTCTGGCGGTTAGTGACTCCACACTACCCCCTAGCTCCCTTCTCCATTTAATAGTATGAACTGCATGTATTCGAATAATCATCGTGTATGATTCTTGCATGTAGTAAGTTGTGATGCCTAGCAACAGTTTCTGCTCCATTAAAATTATTGTTTTCTTCCTCAAGGAGTCTGAACTGAAATAATCTCTACCACAGACGTTCTCCAAAAGTTCGTCCTCTCTTTCAACTCAGATAAGGCCGTCCGCGCATATCTGTTAATAACGTAAGGAGGATCGTGAACCAAAAAGCCAGGGCGTGGTCGCCCCGCCTACACGCCCGTACATCACTACCCCTCTCGTTGCTTTCAAACACGGAGATTGGCTGAAGACAAGAAAGAGCCCCGCCCCTAGTCTTATGACCCGCTGAAGCTCCTAGTCCCGGCTTTTGCAGCGCTGTGGTCGGTGGTCAGCATCTGTCTTCCTCTCCTTCCCCCAATCCTTTTCCGCGGTGTTGTTCTCTGGTCGCCGCCTGCTCTGCAGAGTCATGGTGTGCTTCCGCCTCTCCCCGGTACCCGGCACGGGGCTCGTTCTGCTCTGCCTCGTCCTGGGTGAGTTGTTGGGCCCTCCTGCTTAGTCCCTCCGCCTGGGCCCGGGGCGCCCAGTTCAAAGGCCACAACCTGCCGGACTGGTCCCAGGGGGAAGGGGTTGAGAGGCTGAACTGACACCGGGTGGTGGCGCTTGCCCCAGGTGGCAAGCAATGACCTAGAGAAAACCTGACCGAGGGATGGCGGGGGAAGAAGGGCCAGTGAGAGTAAGAAGGGACAAGTAAGGGGAATGGGAGGCTGAACGCCAAAGGAGTAAGTAGGGAAGAGCGAAGAGTGGAGCAGATCCGGGTAGGAAGAGTCCTTTGGGGGAGATACTAAGGAGTGAGTTTAGGAGGGCCGTATGTGCTGATTCTGGGGTGGCAGGGACAGTTAGGAAAGTCCTGGTTTCCTAGAATCAGGGAAGACTTAAAGAGGGCGGGAAAGTATGGGGTAAGAGAAAATTGGAGAAGGAAAAGACTGTGTGAAGAACTTGGGGAAAGGGAGCAGGTATGGTAGTAGACTTTGAGGGGCAGCGAGAGGGTTGGGGGCTTTTGTGAGTAGGAATTGGAGGCTGTGGAGGAAGGGTGATTATAGACTTGAGGATGCTGGACTTGAGTTCGGTAGTTGGAATTTTGAAGGGGAAGGGACCTAGAGTGCCTGGACCATTTCCAAGCAAGAAAACTCTGGAGAGTAAAGGGGTGGGAACTTCACTGGGGAGTAAATATGTGACTTATAGGCATTGAAGATGTCAGTTTTCTACCAATTTTGCTACTTCTCCCAGCCAAAAAAATCTCCGTATGTTTCAGTTAGGAGGACCTCCCAGATGAGAGATTTGGGGGATGCATCTCAGTCTTGTATGCCTCTTTGCCTTCAGAAGTTTTCTTCTTCCCTATTATACAGCTGGCCTATTACCTGATTTTCAGAGGAGGAGGATAGGTAACTTCCTAGGGGTTAGGTTGTTGCCATGTCCTCAGGATGGCTGGGTGAAATATTGGCTGATTGTGCTGTGACACCCCCTTCCAGTTTAATGCCTGAAAGGTGAACTTTGACTAGAATGTCTATTCCTGACCTGATCCATCCTGTTTGTTGCTACCCAGTAGCTCTTGCTATTTGTGACTTAATTTAAAAAAAAAATAGAAGGAACAGACCTTATGGGAATGGAGAGAAAATAGATATATTAGGGGCCTGAGAAGACAGTGAGAGGTCCACATCTTATAAGTCACATTTCAGTAGAATAAAATCAACCCCCTAGAACAGTAGATTCTCAGTTAGGGGATATTTGGCAGTATCTGGAGACATTTTTGGTTGTCACAACTAGGATTGCTTTTAACATCTAATGTGTAGATACTTCTGTATCCTACAATGCAAAGGACAGCCCGCCACCACCGACAAACAAAGAACTATCTTAGAATTTCAAAAGTGCCAAAGCTGATAAATCATCCTACAGAGCCATAACATTAGAAGGATTCTTGATGGTCTATTTTAGTGATTCTCAAGGATCTTTGCTGAGTGAGTCTGTCAGATCAAAACTATTTCCAGAAAAATAATAAGTTATTTGTCTTTTTCATTCTAATTCTCTCGCCAGTGTACAATGGAGTTTTCCAGAAGCTACATGATGAGTAATGACATCACCTTTGTGGTTCTGATGTGTTTTATTCACTTCTCAGTTTTAGCCTCTATGGCAAATACCAATAGATACAACTCCCATAAGCTAAAGCTCTTTGAGGTTCTCATGGATGAGAGAGTAAAGGGGGTCTTGACACAAATGTTTGTGAATCCCTGATCTAGTCCAGCTGTCCACACAGTGCAGGAAACTCATCTGTAGCTCTTCTGAAAGGGGGCTGTGAAGGCTTTCTTTAAGCACAATTCAAAGCTGTTATGCTACTGAGGGGTGAGCGACCCTAAGAGGGGATTGTTTACTAGAAAAGCACCTTATCAGTGACTAGAACACATCTGACCAAGGCATCTGTTAACCAGTAATTAATTCACTGCCAGTTGAATCTGCACAGACACAACACTGTTACTGTTTAGAGAAAGTAAAAAAAAAAAGTAGTTGTCCTACTCGGTTTTCATGTCATTAATTTTGTTTTTTGGTGAAAAAACAAAATTAATTTTGTTTTTGGTGAAAGCTTTTTTGTTTTGTTTTTACAAAAGCCATGCTTGCTCATTGCAGAAAATAAACAGGCAAAAAGAAACATAAAAGAACCCATCAGCTCATCTGCTAGTTTGCCGTTTAGTGATTGGGACTAGCTAGAATCATCCTTTTGGAAGATTTCCAAGATTGATTCTCTCCACTTCCAAGATCACAACAGGATTTGGAGGAGTGAAAAATAATAATGTACCCAGATCAGATTTTTTTCAAAGGTATCAGGATGAATTAGAAATCATTTCTTCTATATAGCTGCCTTTTCTGACAGCTGTTGGTTCAGCGTGTGCTAACTCCTTCATGTGGTTTTGCCTCTTGAAAATTTAGCAGGTCTTCAGTTGCTTGTTGCATTTTGCATGTCGCTTTTAAGTATCAAATGGCTACCAAGAACAGGTTTTTGAAAAGTCAATAAATATTTGTAAAGTACCTGTTATGGATCTCATGCTGTTCCTGAGTACTACAGAGGGTACCCTTGAAGGATGATCTCTTCCGAATTTACAGTCCCATTAGTATTACTGTTCGAGCTTTGGCAGTTTGTGATTTTATAACTCTACCCCAGCTTCACCAGTAAGTTTACTTTTTAAAAATAGCTGCTTTCAGGTAAGTATAGAAAATAATTCTCTGAATCTATGTATTGGTCTTTTTCAGAGAAATTAAATTTTGCTGATGTTTATTTCAGTTGTAATTGACTAGAGAACTTTTTGGAGAAGAGCCATATAGAGGCATTATAAAGAGAAAGCTAAATGAATGTCGTTTCCTAGCATCATTGCCTAACTGTGTTCCTTTTCTGTGACATCAAAGATTTCAGAATTCTGTGGTTATTGATTCTTATAACTAGTGACTTCTGGTTTTTATAGGACTAAGGCTTTTCTGGGAGGGAAAAACCTCATAGAAATATCCTGAGTGTGTGGTTCACTGATTGGAGCCCATCCTTCCCACAAATATTTATTAAATGCCTATTGTGTACCAGTCGCCATACTAGGTGAAAGGGATAGATAGCACAGTGGGAACGACAAATGAGGGCCCTGCTCTCAGGGAGCTTGCATTTTAGCGGTAGAAGACAGCACAGCAGGTAGGTAATAGAATTTCAGATAGTGATAGGTGCTGTGAAGAAATGCAGCAGGTAACATGGAAGAGGAATGAGCAGATGATAGGAGTGGGTGATGGGATCAGAAGGCCTTCCATTTTTGTGTGGCATTTCTGTTGGAAGGAGGCCAGCCAGGTAAGCATCTGGAGGAATAGGAGTAAATCTTGACTCTCCCAAATAGGCTAGTTATTACACTAGCCTATTTCCTACTCTTTCTTTCCTAACAGTACCAGTAAAGTGTCCCCTAGGTATTGGTTCCTGAGAGTGGAGACTATGTTGTGTACTGTTTCTTCCCCACGCCTGCCTAGCACAGGGCTGGGTACATATTTAACCCTCTGGAAATTTTCGTTGAGGGTGTTCATTGGTGGGCACTGGGTATATGGTGGTGAACTACACCTGCTTGGTCTCCTTACTCTTTTTGAATCTTAAATTATGTTTTGCAAGAAGTTTTGTGTGTGTGTGTGTGTGTGTGTGTGTGTGTGTGTCTTCAGATTAAAAACTTCAGAATCAGTGCTAAATAATGCAGATAACTATAAACCAATTTGCTGAAGTATAAACTAATATAATGCTAGTATCTTACCTGTAACCCTTCAGATACACCTACATAGTAGTGAAAGTTAACATGAAGAACAAGGAAGTCTTTGGTTTTCACAAAGAACCAACCTCTCTCCTTTTGGAGGTGATTTAAAAGGGAATGAAAGCATTGTGATTTTTCTGTAGCTGTACCACATTTGGTTAAACTGATAACTTTGATTTCAGGGTTCTGCTAAAATTATTATAGCTGTAATAGAGCTACTTGAAAGGACAGGCTTATTATTTGTCCATTAGTCATTGGTTATCACATCTGATAGGATTATAGATATTCAAATATTTCCCCTGAGTGCAGTTTTCTTCCTTTATATCCTTGGGTGGAATTTGTGATCAAGGATTATTTCACAGTACTACGCCTGACTTAAGTGATCTATTGGTGCAGGAAGGCTGCTCTTCCGCATGTAGTGACAAAAGCATTCTGATCATGATTTCATATTACAGTGATCAGAGCTCTCCAATGCAAAAGCACACTTTGTAAGTACTTGCTGGTACCCTGCTATGTGTTTGTTGTAAGACTGTTCTGAAAGTCTGCCAAATACCACTCAGCAACAAGCCATTAGTTGAATAGTGTTGAATCTTACTTCCTTACCCACTCCCTGACCTTAAAAAATTAAATTATTTTATAGCTTGCAGTTATTATTTTCTTTTTTAAGAGATTTACCAGAAATCAAGAGTATCAGCAACTGAATGTGATGTTTGTACCTATTATTAGGAATTGTGAGGAATTATATGTAAATGAGGAACTGTTGATCTGACTTAACAAACCTATGAATGGAAAAGAAAGAGTAAATAGGTAGTATATGCCTGTGTCCTGTTCTTTTCTGAGACGCTTTGCTCAACATTATTCTGAATTGATAACTATGAGGACAAGAATCCATAAATTAATATGACAGAATAAACATATACCTGAAAGTTGGAAAGGATCCCTTTAGGTGCTGTGTTTACTAGAAGGGAAACTTGTAAGCTAGAACCTCTAGCTTGCTTGGCAAAGTTCTCTTAGCTCTGAAGGGTTTACATGCTTTTGAAGAACTTTTTAGAGAAATACACACACTACAATTCTTCACAAGGTTGACTTGCCCAAAGTCTCTCAGCCAGTAAATTGGATGGCCTCATTTGAATTCTAGCTCTTCAACTCCAGGGATGGGGCTCTTAATCACCTCAAAATATTACCACTTAGATCATTGTTTGTTTTTTGTTTTGCTTCACCATCAGTATTGTGTTCCCACCTACCCCATCTTGTTTACAAATGTGTGTTTTTCAGCTACATTGAGTCAAACAGACTTGTAAAACCTAGGCATTTTTTTGTAGTATCTTATGCTTCAGGAAATAAGTTCTCAGCTCTAAAAGAACCTAGAAATGATCTCTTTGGAAACAAAATTGAGAGGATATTTGAATTTGAGAAAGTTGATTTTGAGGATTGCCTTTATCTTTTGTTTGGAGAATAAACTCTCAGCTCTATAATTACATACTGTAGGATATATTCAGCTGTGGTTTTTTAATGGCATGAAGACTTTAAACAAAAATGGTTTGGTTCCAAAATTAAACACAGAAATAAGGATGGAAATGGCTTGCTGGAGCTTTTTTACCAAAGTGTAAATGTTTCAACTATAAACTTACCTTATGAGAAAAGCATTATTCCTAGATTGGAATCCATGTCAGAATTTGTTCAGAAAACTGACATGGAGGTTGAAGGAGTATCCAGAAGACTGATAGGTTGGGTTCATGATTTGGAAGAGCTGAAAGATTGGCCTTCCTGTAATTAGATAAAGCTGTATTTCAGGTCCTTATTGCAGGGTATTTTTACCTCAATATAATCAATCAGTATTTATTGAGAATCTAATATGTATTCAGCACTACTAGGAATGATAGGAGATAGAGTAGAGGTAATAGACATAATTTTCCCCACCTCAACACCCATGATGGATGACATTCATATAAAAGACAAACTCCTAGGGGCTGTGTCATGAATAAGATTATCTGTTTAACGGGGCATATTGGAATTCAAACAAATTGCAGAGACAGCATCAAAAGGGAATCTTGAATCCATGCATATAGTTCATTCACAGACTCATTCATAGACTTTGGTATTTTTTATTAGGTAACAAATTACTTGTTGCATGCCATAATTTACCATGGCTCATCAGTCTGTTGCAAAGTGACAGCTGAAAACTGTTTTGGGGCTTATGACAATAGGGAACACAGGGCTTGCAGGCTTAAAATAACTGAATAATTCAGGATAGGATGAGATGTATTGAAATGTTGGGATATGCACTATGACTGCCCCTCCAGGGCTTTTATAATCAAGGAAATCTTTGTGCAGAAAATGGCTGAAAAATGGATAGTATATCAGTCCAGGTTCTTAATCGTAGGCAAGAGAAATAAAATCTGATTGCTTTTTAAGCAGTAAAGGAATTAATTAAAAAGATATTGGGGCACATGGATATGCTTTGACCCCACAATTTCATTCCTATATATATACCCAACAGACACACATACACATGGGTTCACCGATGTGCCCCTTTGTAATAGAACCAAACTAGAAACTATCCAAATGCCCATCAACAGTAGCATAGATGAGTAGTGGAGTAGTCATCCAGGGATAGAAAGCTATACATACAGAGTGAGAACAGGCAAACTGTAGTTAACACAACAATCGAAGTGAATCTCATAAACATTATAATGAATGCAAAAAGAGAGCATAGTAAGTGATTCCATTTATATCAAGTGGAAAATGAGGCAAAACTCACCTGTCCTGTTAGAAGTCAAGATAATGGATACCCTTGGGAAGGAAATGGTAACGGGAATACTTGGAATGTTCTGTTTCTTGTCACAAGTGGGTTCAGTTTGTGAAAAATCTTTGAGCTGTATATTTAATATTATGTATACTTTTCCCTCCCATATGTTATGCTGTGCATTTTTCCATATGCATGTTGCACGTCAATAAAATTGTCCTTTAGAAAATATACATATTAGGTAGTGTAGAATTACTGGAGCTCCTGGCTATATATCCCCAGGTCTGGTTTAATATCCCACATCATGTTCCTGAGCAGCATTTCCACTGCCAAGCACTGAACTGCAGCTTGCACCACTGGCCACGGCCACTGGTGCAGCGAACCAGCTCTGTTTGTTCCTTGGGAGCTTGATCCTGATATAGCTACTTCCACCTGGGGGTAATAGTTACATTCCTGGCTCCATTCCCCAGCTCTCCTATTCAGAATCTGGTGTGGATGCCTTTGTTAGATACAGCCTAGCACAACATCCCATCCTTGCTGCAAGGGAGGAAAGCAAATATCTGACATTTGTAGCTTTTAAACTATGCAGCAGTATGTGCCAGAAATTGTTTTTAAAAACAAGTAGTGGAGTGGGTGTTTCAGAGGAAATCCTTCCTGAGGTTAATGTTTATGTCAGCAGCAGAAAATCAATTTCAAATGTTAGGTACAATGTCAAGGGTACAGGTTGACTCTAAGGTGGCAAGTGAGTCCAGTAGAACAAGTTTAACCAGATCAAAGGGTGTGTTCTGGGGAAATGGTTTGAGAAAAGTTGAAGGGATAGGGTGGGAAAAAATATGGATTACTTTGAAAGCCAAGCAGAGGAATTCAAATTTAATAAGGGAATTTTTAGAGCCAGTAGAAGTTCGTGAACAAGAAAGTGTCTGAGGGGAAGAGGTATTCAAGGACCATTAATCTGGAAGCACTTTTAGGAGCAGCAGCTAGGAGATGTCTAGTAATTTAGGGGTTGGGTGCTGGATTGGGAGTAGAAATAAAAGACAACGACAGAGGGAACAAATCAATAGGATTAACAAAGAAAGTGATGTAGAAAGTAATTCTCATACTTTTGAGCCTGATTTGTAGAGGCTGAGAAGGGGACCGGCTTGGAGGAAGTAGAAGCGTTGAGTTTTGGAATTGTTGAATTTGAGGTAGTAGGTCTTCGAGTACAAGCAGCCCCTGTGTAGTTGGAGATACAGACCCAGCAGTGACGTAAACACAGGGAGAGAATAGCTCTCGCAGGGAGAGAGAACGAGAATTGCCTGGAACAAATATGCCAGAGCCTTCAGGGCTGTTGTCAGATCTCAGCTCTAATGTAGTGGTAAATTTAATGTAGTGGAAAATTTGGACCACAACCTGTACCTTCTGCTTCATAAAGCTTCACCTCGGCCCCCATTGTACTATCATTATTTTATGCTCTTTCTATTACTGTAACATCCTTGCAAAGCAAATGATTAATCCATGTGAGGCTTCTCTTGGTAATTCCTAATAGTTTTGGATGCTTTGAATACAGGGAGACTATGTTAAAGCTAGGGACTTTAAACAAGACTGAAAGGGACAGCATATAAGAAGCAGGCCTCCGGTTCATTAGAAAAATTACGACCTGGGGTTCTCAGCCCCACTACTGGGTAGGCTTGGATCACTGATGACAGCTCCATTCCATATTGTACTTAGAAAAGAACGGCTGTAAAACCTACTTAGCCCTTGCAAGGCCTTTTCGAGCCTTAGCCAGTACTTTCAGGCACTGTAAGTAACCACAAGGTTTAGCATAATATACAGGCTTGGCAAGGCAGCCAGACTCTGAAGCCTGACGACAGGCTTTTGTGTGTTGCTGAAGCACGCCTTCTTAGTATTCCTCTTAGGATTTTATTGTCTGTTGTCTATAGCATGTCCCTGCTTGTAGCTGATGCTCATTTGCTCAGATATCATTAAAGGGTCTGCAGCTATCTTGACAGGAAAAACAGCTCATTTCTTGGGTAATGTGTGAGACACTGAAGAAAATCCTTAGATGGTTGCCCATCATTGACACTGCTGGAATGATTGCCAGCATATAGTACCTTGAGTCCTCTGGCTCTCCTGTGTAATAAGGTAATGTTCTCCCTGTGTTTACCCTAGTGTAGAAGATCTGAGTCAGGTTAGCAGAAAAGCCTCAAGGCTTTTCTGTCTCTGTATGGTTTTCTCTGCCTCATAAAGAGGTAACAGTTTGAGAAGGCAGGAAGTGACTTTGAGTCCATGTCAAAGGACCCATCAGCCTTTCTAATCAATGGGATTTTTTTTTTATTTTTTATTTTATTGTTGTTCAAGTACAGTTATCTGCTCCCCCCCATCATTCCCCTCCTACTCCAGCCATCCCCACCTCCCTCCCATAATTCCACCCTCTTTGGTTTTGTCCATGTGTCCTTTATAGTTGTTACTGAAAACCCTTCACTCCATTATCCCCTCCCACCTCCCCTCTAGTTATTGTCAGATTGTTTTTAATTCCAATGTCTCTGCTTATGTTTCACTTGCTTGTTTGTTTTGTTGATTAGGTTCCACTTATAGGTGAGAGCATATGGTATTTGTCTTTCACCACCTGGCTTATTTCACTTTGCATAATGCTCTGTGGTTCCATCCATGCTGTCGCAAAGGGTAGGAGCTCTTTCATTCTGCTGTGAAGTATTCCACGTGGAGTATTCCACAGTGTAAATGTACCATAGTCTTTTGATCCACTCATTTACTGATGGGCACTTAGGTTACTTCCAGCACTTGGCTATTGTAAATTGTGCTGCTATGAACTGATCAATTGGATTTTAAAGTGAAAGAAAGTGATGAACCAATATTCCATCTATAAAAATTATTATCGGTGGAACAACTTTTGCAACTCTGCTCCTTTGCTCACATGGTACACATACTGAGAAAGAGTTATCCCACCTCTTCACATCAAAAGAAAGTAGTTTGCAAAGACATCTGTGTGTCATACTTCGTGTAGTTTGTGACAGACTTGAAGGCAGCAAGACCAGAGAACATCAGATCTGTCTTTAATTTTTGCAGAGAAAGTTCCATGAGCTGGTTTAAGAGAAACAGGAGTTTAACAAGACCCCTTGCAAGCTTCTCCTTACCTCATTTACCTTAAAGGACAAAAATCTGAACAGGCAAACTATAATAGCCTACAACAAAACTAGTGAGGCACAGATGAGTGTGGGAATTACTATTAGGATGCAAAAGGGAAATGTCACCAGTCTGTGCCATTACCTAAGGTCGAGTAACCATTCTTTGGGACGAAGTAATGCTAACTTTATCAATAGCATTCCACTAAAAATATAAGAAAGAATAATCACCAAGATACCATATCTATTAAAAATATTTGTTTTAAAGCCCTGGCTGGCATAGCTCAGTGGATTGAGTGCAGGCTGCGAACCAAAGCATCGCAGGTTCGATTCCCAGTCAGGGCACATGCCTGGGTTGCATGCCACTGCCCCCAGCAACCACATATTGATGTTTCTCTCTCTCTTTCACTTTCTCCCTCCCTTCCCTCTCTAAAAATAAATAAATAAAATCTTTTTTTTAATATTTTATTTATTTATTTTAGAGAGGGAAGGAAGGGAGAAAGACAGAGAGAGAGAAACATCAATGTGCAGTTGCTGGGGACCTGGCCTGCAACCCAGGCATGTACCCTGACTGGGAATCGAACCTGTGATGCTTTGGTTCACAGCCCGCGCTCAATCCACTGAGCTATGCCAGCCAGGGCTAAAATCTTTAAAAATAAAGAAGTGACATATAAAAGTTGCCATTGAATTTAAAAATATATATATTTGTTTTATTTTAGAGCTGGTTGAACTTCAGTGGTGGGTAAGGCTTGTTTTATATATGTTTTTGTAGTACAATTTTAAAATCTTATTCTTTTTTATCTAGGAGCTGTCTCATCTTATGCATTAGAACTTAATTTGACGAATGCAGAAAAAGCTACTTGCCTTTATGCAAAATGGCAGATGAATTTCACAATACGCTATGAGACTACAAGCAAAAAATATGTAAGTATTTTTACTTTTCTTTGAATTTTATAGCAGGAATTTAATTCTATTCTTTTTCTCCTTTACCTACATTTGTTCAAATAAGATTTCATATATTGGCTGACCTAACACTTAAATTCCGTGAGTTTTTTAAACATTGATACTTGACGGTATTCTGATTAGTGTGGAAAAGAATATTTTAATTCATTGGTTCTTTGAAGTGTTTTTTGCAGTTGCTTAAGGGCAAATGATCTGAAGACTCTATGGTGTCCTAACTACCTCTGTAATATTTTTAACATGTACTAACATCAAAGCTTGTCCCCTTTTTAATAGCTTGCTATTAAAAATCTCCCTCTTTGGTAGTACTTCTCAATCCCTTTGCCTTTTTGTTTTCTTTTAGTTAAGGTCCTGCTTGCGTACAACTTGATTTTAAAAAAAATCAACAGAAGTTTAGGCCAGTTTTCCTTTTCCTTTTAGACATAGTATATTAATATGTGCAGAGGATTGGTGTGTAGGTAAGGAATCTGAGGCTGGTTTACACAGCAAATCAGACAAAGGGCCACCTAGCCATGGGGGATGCATGATGTAAACCACGTGGCACATCCTGCAGCACTGCTTGGTGCTCATTACTGCCTGTGTGTTCCTTGCCCCTAAACTTCTTTTCAGCTCCATCTCTTTTATTTATGTCTGTATGCATTTAATTATTTATTTATATTACTATTAAATTTATTGGGGTAACATTGATTGATAACATAAGTTCCAAGTGTACAAAATTATAATACAACATCTGTATATTGCATTGTGTGCTCACTACCCAAAGTGTAGTTTCCTTCCATCACCATATATTTGGCCCCCTTTACCAACTTTGCTCTCCTCCACACCATTCTGTTGTCTGTATCTATGAGCTTATTTTTGTTTTGTTAGTTACTTTTTATTTTATGTTCCATATATGAGTGAAATTTTATGGGTTTTGTCATTTTCCATCTGACTTATTTCACTTAGCATAATGCTGTCAAGATTCATCCATGTTGTCGCAAATGGCATTATTTCTTCTATTTTATGGCTGTGTAGTATTCCATTGTGTACTTGTCCCACATCTTCTTTATCTAATCATCCACCAATCAAACTTCTTTTTCTTTTAGAAAACCGTGACCATTTCAGACCTTGTCAATGCAACATACAATGGAAGCATCTGTGGGGATGGTCAGAATGGTCCCAGAATTGAGGTACAATTTGGATCTGGTTTCTCCTGGGCTGTGAATTTCACAAAGCAGGTGTCTACTTATTCAATTGAAAGCATCTCATTTTCCTATGACACAAAAGATAGCACAACATTTCCTGATGCTAAAGAGAAAGGTAACCTTAATACTTGGATTTGTATTATGTTCTCTTGCTGTTTATTAGTAAAAAATGTGAATAACTTAAAAATCATCCTTATGTTCGTCTGTCTTCCGAGCGAATGGAAACTTTATGTTTTGTATCCTCTTCACCTCCATGTATAGCACAGTGTTCAACACAGCAGTGATATTTGCTGTACTTTGTACCATATAGTGCCCTAACTGTGTTACCAGCAGCATCTCATTTAATTCTCCCAGTAAACCTGAGAAGTAGATATTATCCCAACTGTACAGGTAAAAAAAAATGAGGCTTGATGAGATTAAATGATTTTCCCAAAGGTCACACAAGCTATTAAGTGGGTGAGCTGGCGTTCGAACCAAAATCTGTTGAGCTACAGAGTTCACACACTTAACTGTTAGTGTTTCTATCATTACATAGTGGGCACTCAACAAATGTTGCATCAACGAGCAACTCCTTTACTAATATCTATTAAATGTGTACAAATTCAGTAACATGAAAGCAGCAGAAATACTTCATCTTCAAATCTTTTTACCATTTAGATAGGATTTTGACTGAAAGGTAAATGACGATTAATTAAATCTAAAATGAGTAGAGTCAACATTTGCTGCTATTTTGAGACAATTTCAGGTCAAAACGAACTTCGGAAAAGCATTGACAATTAGGTCACTCGTGTAACTACTAGAACTGAAATGTGTATTAAAATATTTTGAAGACATGGATAGTGGAGATTTCCATTGTGTTAAGGGTATAATTCTCCCCTTTCTTCTCCCTCTGTTGAGATTACAGTTAACATGGTGTTTGTAGTTGCTTAGCAGTTCTCACCAATAATGTTTCATTCTGACCCCAGAAACAGGTACACATGCTTCGGTTGCCTAGACCTGGAGATAAGTGACTCATTTGGATATATGGATATCAAAAGGTCATATTTTAAAGACCCAGAAGTGAATGTGCTTGTAGAAAACGGGAGGCATCACACACTGAGACTTGGGAATCAAATCCTAGTTTTCTTTCTACTAATCTCTTAGTTTGAGAGGAGAACTACAGCAAGTTTGTTGTGGGATATCTTATATATTTTAGCTTTGTGCCCTACATTGTCTTTCAGAACTAGTATAAGGTTTGCTCCTCATTTTCAAGGAGCTTAAAAACTAGTTGGAGAGACAAAGTGAAGGTGTTTTTTTCAAGTGATATGGAAAAGTTGGAAAGCGTTGAGATCCATGTGAATTTGTTGTTGTTGCTTGTGCTTGGCAGGTGGAGGGCACATAAATGTTTTCTGACAATGTCAGAGCTCTAGACTCTCTCAAAATACAGAGTACACTTAGCATTTGGTGCATAGTCTTAAACCCATCTGTGCAGTGCAGGCCGTTGGTTAAGAGACTGGGTTTAAAGTCTTCTCACAAGGGGTCCTGATTAAGAAACAGCACAGAGGCCCTGGCTGGGTAGCTCAGTTGGTTAGAGCATTGTCCCAATACTCTAAGGTTGTGGGTTTGATCTCTGATCAGGGCACATAAAAAAATCAACCAATGAATGCCTCAATAAGTAGAACAACAAATCCATCTCTCCCTCTCCCTCCCTCCCTCTCGCTCTCTCTCTCTCAAAAAAAAAAAACAATTTAAAGAACATAGAGAAAGGAGAACTCATTTTGTGTTGAAGAAGTGAAAAGTAAGGCCTGAGCTGAAACTCTCATAATGTAGAATTTGAATAAGCAGAGAACTTTGAGCAGGGTATTTCCAGCAGGGGAAGCATAGCATGTGCAGTATTAGTTGGAGAGTCCCCTGTTAAAATAAAGGCCGTGGGTGTAGCAGAAACAAAATCAAGTTGGCTAGGTGGCAGTGGGTCTAACTTATAGGCAGCCTTGGAAGCCAAGGAAAGGCATTTCGCTTGATGGGGTAGGCACTGGGGAACCATTTTAAGTTTTTAAACAGGAGAATAATGTATTAAAAGCATAGACAGTAATTTATGAAGAACGGTCTGTGGGATTAATTTGGAAGTGAGGATACCGCAGGCAGAGAGGCCCACTTAAGAGACTGTTACAGTAATTAGGATATGGTGTAGTGAGTGCCCGGATCGAAGGGATAGTAGGAAAAGCAGGTGGAGTTTAATCTGACACATTTGATGGAAAAACTTTGGACTTGAAAACATTAACACCTATTTCTTCCACTTTTTATTTTAAACAAGGGAGGATCCCAATGTTTTTTTCAATCCTCACATGACCATATATTTATTGATTTCAGAGAGAGAGGAAGGGAGAGAGAGAAACATTGATTGGTTGCCTCCCATATGTGCCCTGACCTGGCCTCAAACCCACAACCTAGGCATGAGCAACCCAGCCAGAGCAGGGAGGATGCTGCCTTTTTTTTTTTTTTTACTACTAGCAGCTGTGTAATATTTGAAACCATTTGGAATTTAAAAGGACTTCCTTAAAAGGAGTGTTGACGGTTTTTGAAATAACTTAGTGGTTTCTTTTTAGGCATCTGATAATTGAAGTGACTTTGGAACTGCTGTTTTCTTAAATTTGTTTTCATGATTAAAATACAGAAAAATACAGAGAATAATATAGCAGGTCCGCATGTACCTGTTACTCAGAATTAATAAATGCCACTGCCTTTCATTTGCCCCATCTCTTTATTTAAAGGACTAAAATCTTACAGACACTTGATGTTTCCACTGTACCCAGTCTTCAGAGCCATTCCCCACCCCCCGCCTCTTGAGAGATAACCACTCGCATAAATTTGGGGTTTAGCCTTCCTGTCTAAGTGTTTATACTTGACTAATACATATGTATGTTCATAAACAATACATAGTTTAAAAAAAGATAGTTTTATAGTGTAATTCTAATATTTGTACACCTTGTTTTTTCACTCTTGTTTTTGAGGTCTGTGTATATACAGTGAGTTCATGAATCTGTTCACTTACGGTAAAGGTGAAAACAGTTTTGGAGAAAAACGTTCAAGTTCATTGATTACAAATTTTTTTTTCCTTTGGCCATTAGGGGGTGCCAAGGCAGCAATAATTGGCTGCCTTGCTACATGATGGAGAGGCACAGAAGGCAGCTTATATTATGGACCTTGAATAATACCTTCCTCCCTTGCTGCTTCTCAAAAAGAAACTAAGCCATTGTGGTGGATAAGTGTGATCACCGTCGTTTGAAGTTTTACTATAGGAAAATACTAATAATAAATACTCTGTATAGAATGGCTGTAACTTAACTGCTTTCACATTCTGAAGATTTCATGAAATGGAACAGTCTTTAAATTCTACCCAAGAAGAGGTTCCACAGACTCATGTAGTTACTCTAATTTACTCTGGGATAGTAGTACAAAAAGAAGGATTCACTATAAAATCCTTGATTGATACATCTCTCTTCCTTGTTTTGTCACTGTCCTGTTCATGCTGCCTTAGATACATGTTTTCAGTTTGACCTCTTTGTTCTCTTCCTACTGCCCTTCACCATCTTAGTTGAGGCATCCCCCTTCTTACTTTTGATCTTATCCATGCCATCAGCCTTCTAACTGGTTTTCCTCTTAAGTGACTTAACATTTCCCTCCTCTGTCTATCCTATATATTTTGCTATCTCCCTCAAAATAAGTTATGCATGTGCTGTTTATATCCAGCTTTAAAAACAAGCTGATCTTCCATTGCTAACAAAATAAAACCCAACTATCCTGTCCCTCGATCAGAGAAGATGCTTCAGGGTGTAACCACCTGTGGCTTGTCTTCCCTTCCTAAACTCCATTATGTCTTTGCTCTTCTGCCCTGTGTTTCAGCCGCAATGAATCTGTTGTTCCCTGGAGATGCCATGCCCTTTGTCACTTCAGGGATGGGGCGGGGCAGGCAGACAGAAGAGAAGTCCAATATATATTTGTATTATTTTTTCCTTCCTTCTTGAAAACAGCTGTTGTTAATTGTGTTTTGCAGGAATGTTTACTGTTCATGAATTTGTAAAATTGGGAATCCCATTGGATGACATCTTTAGATGCAATAGTGTATTGACCTTAGAACAGCGTGATGTTGGCCAGCACTATTGGGATGTTCATGTACAAGCTTTTGTCCAAAATGGCACAGTGAGCACAAAAGGTGACTACCTAAATTATATATTTCTATACTTCGGTCCTATTTAAGATGAGTATACCAAATAGCTTTAGTTGAAGTTGTTACGTGCAAGCATGCATGTTCTAAGACTTGTTCATAGTTTACACCAGACTGTAAAATTTTTATAAATAGCAATTGTTATTCTTATGGAATTTGTCATTTTAAGTTTATAATGTACCTGTTGTGGAATGGTATTTTAAAATGCTCTACCCATAGGGTTTTCAGCTGATCCAACCTACTCTTCATTTAAACAAATCCTCAGATAGCGTTGTAGTTGATTCTCAGCTCTTTCGCTTTTGATGATCAAGACAAAAGCATAGAAATTCGATTTCTGGGTACTAATCTTGAATTTTATTCATGGAATTTGTAACTTGCATGTGACTTTATGGAAATGTAATAATTTCTCACTCACCAGTTCTGGGAAACTACCAACGCTTCCTAAAAAGAGGTTTAAAATGCCTATGGTTTGCTGCAGGGGTAACACAAATAAAAGGTTCATTTATGTTTAAATCCCTCCATCATTTCTAAATGTTCTTCTGGTAAACAGTATCCTTCCTTATAGTGGTGGTATGTGAAAGAGAAGAGGGCAGGCCTAGGTTGGGGCAAAATGTTTTCAAACTGAAATCTCTTACATTCACGTAAGAGGCAGGTGAAGTTCTGTGGGAACAAAGGGACTTAAGGTTCTGAAAAGATGGATGTGCGGCCGGCCATGTGTGAGTAGAATACAAAGCATTTGGATGTGTCTGGAGCCTGTCTGCTGCGTCCTCACTCTTAGACATCGTCTGCATATGAAGCAGCAGTTTTGAGAACTCTGCTGCATTTACTTAAAAATACACTATGAAGGTATTCCCTTCCCTCGTTTCGGACTTTATTGTGAGCAGTAGTTTGCTTTTCCCTGGCAACTATTCCCTGGCCTTATGAATTAGGAAAATGTCTACTTTAGTTTATTCTATCCTTTGTTTATAGAGTTTCTGTGTGATAAAGATAAAACTTCAACCACCGTGGCACCCATTGTTCCCACCACTTTGCCATCTCCTACTACAACACCTACTCCAAAGGAAAAACCAAAGATTGGACACTATTCAGTTAAAAATGGCAGCAACATTTGTCTTCTGGCTGAAATGGGGCTGCAGCTGAACGTAACTCAAGATAAGGTATAGTTGTTTATATCACGACAAAGTATGGCTGTTTATTTTCATGGGTACATTCTGTTTGCAACTCCTTTCAAACCGTATATGCTACATTCAGCTTAAGAGTAGTGTTACTAGAATGATGGCATTTCAAATGGAAATTTGATATGGACTCATTTAGTTTTGATGACTTTGGAGTTACAGTAAATCATGAGAGTTACTGTAGGCTGATGTGTGGGAACAGCGCTGCTAGCTGTCTGTTTCTTCAGCTGTTCCACGGCTTGAATCGTACAGATATGCTCAAGTGCCACTTCCAGTTGCAGTGTTCCATTGAGGATACAGAAGGCGTGGCAACAAACAAATCCCATTTCCAGAGTCCCATGACTTAAACAAGCCAGAGAAATGGCTCTTATGCTCCATGAAATAAGTGTTTTTGCGTTTGACTCACTACTAAGGAAGCTTCTCTCTTGTTTTTCTTTTCTTTTTTTTTTTTCTTTGAGATGTCTGACTCATAGCTTGAGGGCCTGTGCCAAGTTTGTTTGAGTGTAAGACACCATAAACCTAAGTATTGAGGCAAAAAGATTGTTTTTGTTCCTCACTAAAGTCGGTCTTATTAGAGCATAAGCTTTTCTTGTTGACATTTATGGTTAATCTCTACCCTTCTCCCCATGTTTCCCTAAAGGTCACTTCAATTTTTAACATCATCCCCAATACAACGGACTTCACTGGCAGCTGCCATTCTCAAACTGCTCTACTGAGGCTGAACAGCAGCAACATTAAGTATCTTGACTTTGTCTTTGCTGTGGTGAGTAATAGGTTTTTCTAAAATTAGGTTCATTCTCTTAGAAACACATCTGAAAGTAAAAATTGGTAGAGAGAGAGAGAGTGTATGTGTGTGTGTGTGTTGGGGGGGATATTTAGCTCTATTTTCCATTTCAACACTACTTAATTGTAGAGTGTAGTCCATTGATTCCTGTTACTCCCTCAGGGTCACCTCAGTGGTCTATGGGCTGGATTCTTATATTAATGTTCACCAGTTGTGGCTATTCTGCTCTTGTGTAGACCTTAGGGTAAGAGCAAGAATTAGCCCACATCAAAAAAAAAAAAACTTTCTAAGCTCTCCATACATATAAAGTGTATATGGACAGGTTAGAAAGTTTATTTATTACATATATAAAATATATAAAAGGTAAAGTAATATCTAGAATGTAATTATTTTTCTGTTATTTGTTAGAAAACTGTACTATACTATTTTGTGCTTTTTGGAGGCTATACTCTTTGTAATAGTATCAGTAATAACAGCAAACATTTCTTGAATACTTGGTATATACAAGGCTCTGTATAAGTACTTTGAGTGCATTAATGCCTTAAATCAGGACAGTTTATAATGGCAGCATTCAGGTTTTTGTTGTTTATGCTTGTATCAAGTGCTGAACCTGAAACAGAGTTCTAGGTTAAGCGTGCTTTCTCTACTTCTTGCTAGCATAAATGAATCATTGGGAGCCTTTATTTTCACCTTCTCAGAAGCAATTATTATCCCCACATTTTTGAGGTGTGTGTGTGTGCATGCATACGTACACACATGCATATTACAGTGAATGGGAATGGAAAAGAGGGGATAATTATCAGTGATGGAAAATGTTGAACCACTAAGAGTTCTCAAACTAAGTTATTGTATAAGTGGGTAGAAAACAGTTCTGCTTTCAAATGACATAGTATACCTAAGGGATGGGGAGATAGTCTGAACCCCTGATATAGAAAAAGTCAGGTCTGTTGTTGTTTTGTATCTAAAGTTGGTTTCCTGAGTCTAAAGCCTTTTTCTCCATGGCCTATCTGTGCCAAGAATTAAGGATTATATTAGATGATTATATTTTAGAAAGGTTTACAAAAACCTTGCTTTTTCTAACATTCCAACCGCTCTTCTGTTATAGTACGTATATGACCAGTGAATTACTATTAAAACCATCTAGTTACACCTGTCCTTTTCCATGTGGTAACAGCAGGCCTTCGCAGACATGTTCTTTTAAAGTTATTGCGTGGTGATTATATTCTAGTCAATAAGAATGAGGAAACTAATACTGTAGGTTCATTCCCTTTTGAGTGATTGAGTTTGATCTTTCTAGCTCTGGTAAGATACTAAAAGGCCCCTGTTTTCTTCTGACTTTCATGTGGAAATATTAGATAATGACAACATTTAATTTGCACAGCAGACTACTTTAAAATGTAATCCAAGATAGTGATATTTTAACCATGCTGTAGGCACTTTGAAAATTCAGGGAACACCTGTAATGTCACCACAGTTCAGTGGGATACATCTTACCTTCAGCCCTGTCACAAGAGTGTTTCCTAAGAATTTACTGAATTTGAGTGTGTTATGCGCATGATGCTATCGTAGGATAAAAAGTCTGTGTTCCTTTTTTTTAGAAGGCCTGTATTCTTAAGGTGACCACAGTTTGGTGGCAAGGATAAAAATGGACAAATAATTACTGTTTTTGTGGGAGGCCTTGAATGCCATGCTGAGGCTTTTGACCTTGATTCTGTGGTCTGCAGAAGGTGCATACAAAGTGGGATGAGTGCTTGGCCAGAGGAAAAGACAAGGTGCTGTGGGAGTATAGAGGAGAGGGAGCAGTTAATTCTGGCTGGTGGTGGGTCAGGAAGGTTTAATGGAAGAGATGACATTTGAGCTAAAACTTCAAGGATGGGTCAGATTTCTATATTAGGGGAGAAAGTGCAAAAGTACAGATTATCCATGGATAAAAGAATACGATCAAGACCAGCCAGGAAAATGAGGCATGTAACATGCTTAGTGAAAGATAAATGTGGAAGAGTAGTTGGGACAGATTGTGGAGAGCCTTGAATGCCAAGTCGAGACATAGCCTAAGCACAGGGGAGATGTGATAAAGTAGTCAAGTATTCCTTTGTGCTTTCTTCTGAAATTTCTCAGAGTCTGTCCTCTTGTTTTCATTCCCCACTGCCTTTCCCCTGATTCCAGCCTGCATTCCCTCTTACCCTGTACTGTTCAGCCTCCTTAACTAGTCCTTCTACTTCCTCCCCTCCCTCAATGTTCTGTGTCAGTTTAATCTTCTTGAAGCACAGCCTTTCCTGACAGAAACCTTCAGTGGTTCTGTTTTGCCAGCAAGCTAACATCTAAATTCCCTGGCAGGGTAGTTGTAGCCCCTCGCCCCACCCCGCCACTGTGTAAGGTCACCTGCATATCCAGCTTTGTTTCCTTTGTTCCCTCTTCATGAATCTCATGCCTACCTCACCCTGTTTCCCCATATATAATCCAGTGAGGTCAGAAAGCATGGTAGTAACCAGCACATGGGATCTGCAGCCAGACTTCCTCGGTTCAAATGCCAGCTCACTGACTACTAGCCATGTAGCTTCTGGGGAAGTTACTTAACATCTACTCACTTTGATTACCACATCTCAGAAGGAGGTGTTGTAATTATTCAGTGAGTTTCATATGTAAAGTTTTAAGAACAATGCTTAGCATTTAGTAAATCCTCAGATTTCAGTATACTTGTGATTACACTTTTCTTCTATCTTTATTCATGTTGTTACCCTCTTCAGTACCCTTTTCTGCTTGTTTCCCGATTGAATTCTACCCAATTCAAATGGCCCATCCCTAAGCTTGCATCACTTTTGCTCCTCCCCTAGTTTGAAGTAATTTCTCTCCATTTTAATTTTCACAACTTATCACTTCTTATAACATGGTTATTTTATATATAAAGTATATAAATATACTTTATATATAAAGTATATTTATATATATATATTTCCAATATATACATTTATTTTTTAAAAGATTTTTATTTATTTATTTTTAGAGACAGGGGAAGGGAAGGAGAAAGAGAGGGAGAGAACATCACTGTGTGGCTGCCTCTCACACGACCCCTGCCAGGCACTTGGACCACAACCCAGGCATGTGCTCTGACTGGGAATTGAACTGGCAACCCTTTGGTTTGCCAGTCAGTGCTCAACCCACCGAGCCACACCAGCCAAGACTATAGTATATACATTTATTTAAAGTTAGGCCTTAGCCCTGGCTGGCGTAGCTCAGTGGATTGAGCGCGGGCTGCGAACCAAAGCATCGCAGGTTCGATTCCCAGTCAGGGCACATGCCTGGGTTGCCGGCCACCGCCCCCAGCAACCGCACATTGATGTTTTCCTCTCTCTCTCTTTTTCCCTCCCTTCCCTCTCTAAAAATAAATAAATAAAATCTTTAAAAAAAAAGACTCATCCCCTGAATTGCTTGACATACTTATCCCTTCTCCAAAGAACACTACTAAAATCACAGGATCAAGCAAATGTTATAAAAATATATATAAATAAATAAAGTTAGGTCTGTTAATTTTTTTTATATCTGAGCTTGGTTTCTTCAGTCTAAAACCTCTTTTTCTCTATGGAGGATCTATGCTGAATAATTGAGGATTATAGCTTATTATATTTTGGAAAGGTTTACCAAAAAATTCTCCCTTTTTTTAAATAATTAGATAAAAACTTTATTATTGTCACAATGGAAGGGTCACAGTCACAACATTAGTTCTCCACATAGGTAGACAGTACTCTCATTAGGTTATGACATACGGCCTCAATCCAAGAGATGCTGAAGATACATAAAGACACACTTAAGTTGGAGTACCTCAGAAAAGCTTATTAACAAGATGATCAAATTCTCCCTTTTTTTAACATTCAAGTCATTTTTCTATTATACTACATACATGACCAGTGAATTAATATGGCATTTCAAGACCCACTGGAACATTCCAAGACCCCCAGGGGATGTCTCAAACCATGGATAGTACCGAACCTTATATAGACTATGTGTTTTCCTATACGTACACACTTAAGATAAATTTAATATATGAGTTGGTCACAGTAAGAGATTAACAACAATAAAGAATAAAATAGAACAATGAGACTAATATACTGTAATATAAATTATGTGAATGTGATTTCTCTCTCTCTCTCTCTCCCCAAACACCTCGAATTTTCCATTTAATATTTTTGTACTGTGGTTGACTGCTCACAAGCAAAACCATGAAAACGTGGTAGAATGTGAAACCATAAACACGAAATTGGATAATGGGGAACTACTGTGTTTATCTTCCTTGGCATATTGCAAACGTGGTGGCAGGATTCAAGTCTGGTTCATTTTGCTAGCTCCCTCGAGCACTTCGTATGTTACTTTGTCCATACTAAGCTCTGACATAATTGGAATGACTGGCTGATCAGACGAGTGCTTCAGAAAAATAATAGCAGTGAAGGAAAGACTGCGCTGGAGAGGCTGAAATGCAGAGAGCTCTAGACAAGAGGCTATTGTGATCCAGGCTAGAGGTGGTGAGGGCTTAGCAAGTGACAGGAGGAATAAAAGAGAGGGAATGTAGTCGAGTGTCTGAGAACCACATGACTACACCTCTAATCCAAGAGTGGGAAACAAAATGCAGAGGGAAGGGGTTTCTGTCACATTTTCAGTTCTCTTAGTTATAGTTTATCTAGTGACCAGGTCTAATCCATAGTATTTTTTATCTTTTGGGTAATAGTATTAGATTGTTTTACTTCCATAGATTGTAATTGTCCCTGTACACAGTTGTGATGTGTTGATTAACTGCAAACTCTTTTTTAAACAGAAAAATGAAAACCGATTCTATCTGAAGGAAGTGAATGTCAGCATGCATTTGGCTAATGGATCTGGTAAGCAAATTATTGGCCTTAGGAAAAAGAGTGTGGGTTAAACTGAAGGAAGAGAAACCATGATTGTCTTGTTACCAAATAGTGTCTTCTTTTAAAAAAGATTTTATTTATTTATTTTTAGACAGGGGAAGGGAGAAAGACCAGGAAAGAAACATCAATGTGTGGTTGCCTCTCGTGCGCCCCATGCTGGGGACCTGGCTGCAACCTAGGCATGTGCCCTGACTGGGAATCGAACCCACGAACCTTTGGTTTGCAGGTCAGCACTCAATCCACTGAGCCATACCAGCCAGGGCCAAATAGTGCCTTTTTTAATGCGACAGAAGATTTCATGTGAAAATCATACCTTGATCACAACTTACTTTTTAAATTAATTTTTTAAAGATTTTATTTATTTATTTTTCGAGAGAGGAGAAGAGAGGGAGAGAAATATCAGTGTGTGGTTGCCTCTCATGTACCCCATACTGGAGACCCAGTTCGCAACCTAGGCATGTGCCCTAGACTGGGAATTGAACCAGGGACCTTTTGGTTTGCAGGCCTGCCCTCAGTCCACTGAACCACACCAGCCAAGGCTAATTAATTTATTTTTAATATTTCATGTACAGTTGTCTCTCTTTCCTCCCTACTCCCCCCAACCCGAGACATACCCACCTCCCACCCTCAGTCCAACCCCCCTTTGGCTTTGTCCATGGGTCCTTGATACATGTTCCTTGACAACCCTCCCCCTCCATTATTCCCTCCCACCTCCCCCCTAGTTACTGTCAGTTTGTTCTTTATTTCAATGTCTCTGGTTCTATTTTGCTTGCTTGTTTGTTTTGTTGATTAGGTTCCACTTATAGATGAGATATATGGTATTTGTCTTTCACCACCTGGTTTATTTCACTTAGAATCATGCTCTCCAGATCCATCCATGCTGTTGCAAAGGGTAGGAGCTCCTTCTTGGTTTCTGCTGCGTAGTATTCCATTCTGTAAATGTACCACAGTTTTTTTATCCATTCATTTACTGATGTGCACTTAGGTTGCTTTCAGCATTTGTCTACTATAAATTGGGTTGCTGTGACCATTTGGGGTGCATAGGTTCTCTCGGATTGGTGTTTCAGGATTCATAGGGTATAGTCCCAGCAGTGGAATGACTGCATCAAAAGGCAGTTCCATTTTTAGTTTTCTGAGGAAATTCCATATTGTTCTCCACAGTGGCTACACCAGTCTGCATTCCCACCAACAGTGCACTGGGGTTCCCTTTTCTCCACAACCTCGCCAGCATTTGTTGTTCATTGATTTGTTTATGATGGCCATTCTGACCAGTGTGAAGTGGTATCTCATTGTGGTTTTAATTTGCATTTCTCTGATGGCTACTGATGCTGAGCATCCTTTCATATGTCTCTGGGCCCTCAGTATGTCCTCCTTGGAGAAGTGTCTGCTCAAGTCTTTTGCCCATTTTTTAATTGGGTTTTTGTCTTCCTGGAGTGGAGTTGTGTGAGTTCTTTATATATTTTGGAGATCAGACCCTTGTCCGAGGTATCATTTGCAAATATATTTTCCCATATGGTTGGTTCCCTTTTCATTTTGCTGATGTTTTCTTTAGCCGTGCAGAAGATTTTTATTTTGATGAGGTCCCATTTGTTTATTCTTTCCTTTATGTCCCTTGTTCTTGGGGACATATCAGTGAAAATATTGCTGCGTGGAATATCTGAGATTTTCCTGCCTTTGTTCTCCTAGGACTTTTGTGGTGTCATGAATTATATTTAAGCCTTTTATCCACCTTGAGTATATCTTTGTGTATGGTGTAAGGTAGTGGTCAGGTTTCATTATTTTGCATGTAGCTGTCCCCATCTCCCAACACCATTTGTTAAAGAGGCTATTTTTACTGCATTTTATGCTTCTGTCCCCTTTGTTGAATATTAATTAACCATAGAGACTTGGATTTATTTCTAGGCTCTTTATTCTGTTCCATTGATCTCTGTGTTTGTTCTTATGCAGGTAGCAGAATGTTTTGATTATTGTGTCCTTGTAATGTAGTTTGATATCAGGTATTGTGATCCCTTCTGCTTTGTTTTTCTTACTCAAAACTGTTTCAGCTATTTGGGATCATTTATGGTTGCATATAAATTTTTGAAATGTTTGTTCTATATCTGTGAAATATGTTATTGGTACTTCAATAGGGATTGTGTTGAATTGATAAATTGCTTTCAGTAGTATGGACATTTTGATGATGTTAATTCTTCCAATCCATGAACACGGTACATGCTTCCATTTGTTTGTGTCTTCCTCAGTTTCTTTCTTCAGTGTTCTGTACTTCTCTGAATACAGGTCTTTTACCTCCTTGGTTAGGTTTATTCCTAGGTATTTTATTTTTCTGGTTGCTATATCAAATGGGGTTTTTTTGTACTGATTTCCATTTCTGATATTTCATTGTTGGTGTACAAAAATGCCTTTGATTGCTGAATACTGACTTTGTATCCTGCTGCTTTGCCAAATTCACTTATTAGGTCAAGTAGTTTTTTGGTGGAGTCATAGGGTTTTCTATGTATACTATCATGTCTTCTGTAAACAATGACAGTTTTACTTCTTCCTTTCCAATTTGGATGCTTTTTATTTCTTTTTCTTATCTGATCACTGTGGCTGGGCCTTCCAATACTATGTTGAATAGGAGTGGTGAAAGCGAATATCCTTGTCTTGTTTCTGGTCTTAGTGGGAAAACTCTTAAGTTTTTGCCCATTGAGTATGATGTTGGCTGTAAGTTCCTCATATATGGCTTTTGTTATGTTGAGGAATGCTCCCTCTACTCTTACTTTGCTGAATGTTTTTATCATAAATGGGTGCTGTACCTTATCAACTACTTTTTTTTTCCGCATCTATTGGTATGATCATGTGATTTTTCTTTCCTTTTGTTTATGTGATATATTTCATTTATTGATTTACGAATATTGTCCTTGCATCCCTGGGATGAATCCCACTTTTATCACAATTTAAATTCAGTAACTTAAAACTATAGTATTCTGTATTTTGCAGTGTATTACATTTTTGAACCATGGTGGATAATAGTTAAGGATATGACTGATTTTTAGACTATAGAAACATCTATAGAAAGAGAGATAGTAACTAGAATTAGTAGAGTGATCACATTGTAAGCTATAGAAATATTGAATCAATATATTATACACATGAAACTAATATAACTAATATAATAATGTATACCAAGTATACTTAAATTTTTTTAAAATATTTTATTTATTTATTTTCAGAGAGGGAAGGGAGGGAGAAAGAGAGAGAGAGAGAAACATCAATGTACGGTTACTGGGGGCTGTGGCCTGCAACCCAGGCATGTTCCTGGACTGGGAATCAAACCTGCGATGCTTTGGTTCGCAGCCCGCACTCAATCCACTGAGCTACGTCAGCCAGGGCCAGTATACTTAAATTTTAAAAAAAGAAAAAAGGGAAGATAGGGAACCTAGTGACTGGAAGAATTGCTTTTTGCGGGTAGACCTTGTACTCCAAGCTCTTTATACTTCACTGAAATATCTTGAGGACCGTCCCACTTTTTATGTTGATAGGATAAGAAGTTACTAACATATTTTTTCCTTTAAAGTTTTCAGCTTTGCAAATAACAATCTCAGCTACTGGGATGCCCCCCTGGGAAGTTCTTATATGTGCAATAAAGAGCAGACGGTTTCAGTGTCTGAAGCATTTCAGATAAATACCTTTGATCTAAAGGTTCAGCCTTTCAATGTAATACAAGGAAAGTATTCTACAGGTAAGAATCAAATGAGTTTTATTAATAATTGATGGTTTATATTGACTTTTCCTTTGAGTCATGGAAACTTTAAGCGATGACATAGAGAAGTATGAATTCACCTCTTGACTCTGCTGTAGAATTCTCAAAGCCTTGGGCAAGTTGTGTCACTCTATATTTGGCCCAGTATTTTGCTCAAAGTAGATTTTTCTGTGATCTGAAAAACACTTGCAACAAAGTCCTTAAGAGCTAAAAACTGATAGAAGCTTTAAGTGAGCTTTACTTAAGGTAGGAGTGCTCCCAACAGTTTTAGTTTGTGGGAAGGATGGCACTTGGAAGCAGCAGCTTTAGGCATCTCTCATCTGCCTTGGGGCCATCTTCTAGCTGGAAACATTTTCATACTCGAATGAAAGCAGTTCGGTCATATTTTGCTGAAATGAAAGATTGTGGTACTAAAGCCTCTGGTATCATGAACTGTGTTTTGGCTAGCCAGAATTACCTGGAGAGTTTTAAAAGCATGTACCAGTGTGAATGAGTCGTTTTGAAGATCTACTCAGTCCTAATGATGGTGTTTCTCTGATTTTTATTTTTATTAATTTTTTTAAAAAAATTATTTAAACATTTTTTATTGTTGTTCAAGTACAGTTTTCTGCCTTTTCCCCAAGCCTTTGTGAAGGGCTAATTACAGTGCTTATATGAATATTAAAGATGCATTTGGCATTACAAGATTAAAATTTGCACAAAGGAAAAAAGTAGATAAAGCTCTTTAATTGACTTCTCCTTTTAAACCATTTACTTAAAATTGGGGGTTTGTGGATTGCAGCTCTGCTGAACACAGCTATTCCAGTCATGCACGTCCACAGAGTTTTTAACAATTCCATGGTTTAGAAGGAAATGTAGAAGCTGTGTTTAAAAGTAAATATGCTTTGTGCCATTCAGCTACTTTTGCAGTAGTGCTGGATACCTAGCCTGGCTTGGTGAGGTCAAAATAAAGTCGGTTCTTCACCTTACCATTCATGTGACACGAGAGGCTAATCACACTTAAAAACTTTTTCACAAAACTCATTTTCCCTTGTGTCTGTTTTTCTTTTTTACTTCAGTTATTTTGATCCTTTAATAGTTTTCTCCTTGAGACTTTATCTAGTCCCTCTATATTATTACCTTAATTTTGGACCCAGATTTATGTTCAGAATTTAAAATCACTTGCGGTGTAATATCAGCTCAAGCCTGTATAGTTAGCTAGTCAGCTGTAATAAGAGAAGAGCTCTGTCTTTCTCTAATTTGAAACTTTGGTTTTTATGTACGTAGAATTTAAAATGTCACCCAAATATAAACATGGAATACAGGGCTGGGCAAAAGCAGGTTTATAGTTGTGAGTACATGAAACACAGAGTTTAGTATTTGTATTTTTCCATATGAGCAACTATAAACCTAATTTTGCCAACCCTTGTATTGATTGATAGTGAATGCATCATCAATATGTGAGGTCAGGCTCTTGACCGTGGGTAACTTTAAAAACAATGCATTAGTAATACTTGACTATATAGGAGGAGGAAATACACTTGCAGTAAGGTAAAAGGGTGTCAATTGGATGTTATTAGATCACACTACTCCCTAGAAATAGAATAACCCCTGTGGACTGCCAGTCCTGACCACACTGATAAATGTAATAAACGCATTCAAATTAGTAAGAGGTCCTAGTTTCTTAACTTTTGCAGTCACTAAAGTCATGTACTCTATGTCAGGGATCTGTATACTTTTCTGTAAAGACCCAGACAGTAGGTGTTTTAGGTTTGAAGGCCATATGGTCTCTGTCCTAATTATTCAACTCTGCTCTTGAAGCACAAAAACAGCCATTGGCAATAAACCAGTGAGTGTGGCTGTGTTCCAAAAAAACTTTATTTGTGGATACTGAAATTTAGATTTCATATGATTCTCATTTCTCAAAATATTCTTCTTTTGTTTCTTTTCAACCATTTATAAATGTTTAAAAGCCATTTTTAGCTGGGCTAATTTGGCTCACGGGCTGTAGTTTGTCAATCTGTGTTCTAAAGGATTTTAGAACCGGCCTGTCCCTTCTAATTCCATGATTAAACCTTCCTGATCGGGTCCCAGTGTCCCAAAAGGCATTCACTCTACCACTAAGAGGCTCATCTGACTATGTGAAATGGGCTAGATTGGCTCTCTTCATGTTTGATAAAGTAGTACTCCTGTTTTGCAAAGGAATTTGAATGTAAATAAATAAACACATACAAACATATGTGTTTACTCATAGATATGAGTATATATGTATTCATATATATGAACATATATACACACATACATGAATGAAAGGACAAATAAATTTTAGGATTTTAATTCTAGAACAATCTGTAATTTTCTGTAGCTTTATCTTTAAAATATATCTGTCTCAGTTACTTAAAGTTGAACTTGTAAGAGCATTTCTGACTTTTGAATCAACATCTTTAACTTTTAGACATTCTTTTTTGATTATACTCATTATTTGTTACACACTTTCTCTCACCTACAGCCCAGGAGTGTTCGCTGGATGATGACACCATTCTAATACCAATTGTAGTTGGTGCTGGTCTTTCAGGCTTGATTATCGTTATAGTGATTGCTTACCTAATTGGCAGAAGAAAAAGTTATGCTGGATATCAGACTCTGTAACACTAATCCATATGTGATCTCTGTTCCAAAATAATAAAGCAAGTACAAGTTCCAACATGCAATACTATTCAATTTAAGGTATATTTAGTTGTAGTTCTGATCTTAGAACCGGTGGTTTGGGAGGTTTCATTCTTTAATAAATGCAAAGACATCAAAACTATAAACTATAAATTGGTCACGTGAATTTGGTTTCACCAACCAAAGGATTTGAATCTGCTATTTCTACAGCAAAAATATATACAAAATCACCTGGATTATAAGTTCTATTTTATTGGGTTGAATTAATGTTTCGGTATTTTTATTTTAGATGTTCTGAGTAGAAATATACAGTTTAGGAAAAACAGTTTTAAAAAAGAGATTTGTTTTTTTTGCATGTGGTTGAATTGAGACAATACATTCTACAGTGGATTTGTACTTGCTCCTTTGCATTTTTTTCTGTGATTTTGTTTGCAGGTTAACTTAGTTGCTTTGACATTGCTGCATATTTGACCTATGAGAGATATGCCAGTTTTCAGCAGTCTACTATTGTTTGTTGTTAGCCATGACTGCTTTCCTATGCTTTTTTAATACATTTGTATTTAATGTGGCTGTAATGACAAAAGATACAAAAGCTTTTGAAATTTTAAAGTAGGTGTTAAGCTTATTGTTTAATCCTTTTAAAAAAGAACTGGATATTGCAATCTTTTAAATTGCAAGATACAAGACTATTCCAGCTGGACATTTCAATCCATTTTCTAGGTGCTTTAGAGATAATTGCTAGGCAGTGCCAATTTTGGGCATTAGTCCTTTGTACCCGTAAATTGGCCTTTACCTGCAGCACTAAAGTTAATGTAGACTTCTCTGTAGACTTCCAGTATCCTTGGTGGCAGTAGTATGTTTTCTTCCGTTCTTGCCTTTTCTTTTCCTTAAAGAAGAAACACCAGTATGACCTAGAATTGAGATAAAGAAGAGCACTTCCACTTTTAAGTAATTTGCACCTAACCCAAAAGTCTCAATCTTCTTCCATTAAAAAGTTATTATTTGTTTGCAGCTTACACTGATTGCTACAACATTTACTAATTTGGCTTTCCCATTTAAATGGTTCTGTGCTAATCAAAACTTACATTATTATTGCTCATTATGGTAGAATCATTATTAATTCATATATTTGTGTTCAGTTTTGTCCTCTGGGGATGTGCACCAATTGTCCATTTACCGTACACCACCTAATGTTTATATGAGAAAGCAAAACATTTCAGCTTCATAGTTAACATATCAAGTATTTTTTGCTGTTTCTAGATTTTTTTTATTGGAATGGCTGAGCAAATATTTAGAAATTGTTAATATACAGCCATATACCAAAGGTGTCTGAATTTTTTTGGTTGGGAGATTATGTGTACCCCTATTCACTAGAAAATGTCTGGGTTTCCAAAATATTGTTGATGTTGAATTAATTTGGTAGTCTAGCTAAAACACAACACACACACACACAAACACACACACACAAACACACACACACAAACAATTTCATGTTAGTATGTGTATGTCTATAATTACCTTTCAAGTTATATTGGAGTGCTAAATATCTTCTCCCCCTTAAATTTGCTCTCTGTTTAGGGTAGCTTGAAATTCTTACTGGCTCAGAATCAGATTCCTAATCAGCCCCTCTCCTAAAGCTACATTGAGCTGCATTGCCAGCTTAAGCACTTATTAAGGACTAAATATAAATCTGATTTTTAAAAATTGTTTTTTATTTAAATAGTATCTTAGTGTAAGAGCATTAACTTTAGAAGAATGGATAATGCTTATAAGAAGTAGGCCTTAGATATTTCTCATGAGTCAAAACAAAGCAGCTTTTTTTAAAAAAAAATAGAAATTAGAAGCACAAGTGGGTGGCAGTGGCTTAATGCTGTTAATATTTCTAAAAGTTTCTACATTTAACTATATACCTGATTCATACTAAAATACCTCTCATTAGCACTGTTTTCTAGGAAATCTGACTTCACTGAATATTTTTTTTGTATTTTACATGGGCCAGTTTACATACGGTTATTTCCATTATTATTTCCTGTAGCCACATGTTCTTTGTACTTTCTGTAGCTTCATTTGCTTTACTGGGTTTATACCTTGATGGTCTAACACTATATGGTTCTGCGTGTTTTTCATGTTTTATCATTTGTATAAAGAAACTGGTCCATGTAAATACTTCTCATGTTTTTTCTCAACTGTCTAAGCCACTAGTTGATGTATGGTGTTTCTCTTTAGATATTTGCTTGTCCATTTGCTCAACATATTGCTTCTAAAACAAACAATAAAGATTGTTTTATTTCTTAAGGAAATTTGCTCACATTTTTTCCCGTTGGTTAAAGTCAAGATGTGGTATGCCACATAATGACCATTTCCTCCAAAAGGAAAAACTTTATAAATGCTCAGAAGTAGAACTAAATTATTTCTAAAATCGTCTGTTGTAGTATTACTCTCTGGAAGAGTGGTCACATACATGGATCTGTACTGATGCTGGGCTGGCTACAGAGTAAGAATCACCTGGGAAGCTTGTTATAAAAATTCAGATTCAGATTCTAAGCTCCATTGCTAGAGGATTTAATTGAACAGGTCTGGGATGAGGGGGGTGTGTGTGTGTGTGTGTGTGTGTGTGTGTGTGTTTATAAGCTCCCCAGCTGAATCTGGTGTGTAGCTAACTGGGGAATCAGTGATCAAGAGTATTCATTTCATAGTAAAAGCATCCAAGTATCTTGTTAGGCACATCAGCTCCTAAGCTAAGTCTGATATTTAATATCTATACATAGCAGCTGTACTTTGCGGCCATATAATCCAAGCTGCTGATCTGAACCAAAATAGGGTTGTGTGCAATCTCTCTCTCAGATACCCTAAAATACTTGAACCTTAGTATATCATACACATACACACACAAATGTAGCCATATGGCTCATAACTTTCCTCTGGATTACCCAATTAAACCTTATGACTGCCAGTTAATTTCACAGCTCCCACCTCTACTACTAGCTACCACGTGACTTCTTTGCCAAGCTGCTTAACTTCTGGGGTCTCTTAAAGCTGAGGTAGCTTTAAAATCCCGTTACTTTATTTCTTTTCAGTAGTAGTTTTCCATTTCAGTGAAGATCTGAGCATATTTAGAAGGAATCTGATAAGCTCTTCGTTATGTATCAAGAACATACTTTATATACAGTGTAAAATGCACCATCTTAAGTTTAATTTTTTTAGGAGGAATTCTTATAAGACTCAGCTATTTTTAAGATTATAGCATTTCATCTCTGGTAAGGTAGATAATGTTAAATTTTAAATTGGCCTGGGCTCATCTCTGTTCCTCCCATCTCCCTATCTTTTACCCTGGTAGCTAACTTTCTGTATCAATAATTTCCATATCTTGTTTTTGAAAGTAGTATATGTAGACATGATACTAAATAGCTTCAACTGTCTTTTCACACTTTTCACATATTGGTGTACTTCAGTTTGGTTATATATCTAAAAGGTATATAATAAAAAAGATGTCACATAAGAATGTGATTCCTAACACTGATTTCTCCAAAGAGACATTTAACACAATTGGTTTTTAAAAGGAGTTTTGTTTTACATTTTGTTAAAATGTATGTCTCGGCTTTCATACTGAATATCATATTTCAAAGATTTCTGAGCTAATAGAAAATTGAAGATAACAGTGTTTTTAAATCTACAAGAAACTTTTGGTTGAAATTTCAATGGCTGTGAATTTTTTTATCTTTAAAAATCTTCACTGCTTCTGTGACTATTGAACTCTTCCACAGGTACACTTTTCCTTTCCCCCAAAATATTTTCAATGTGGTCTCAAGTGTACATTAGACAAACAGATCAGATCAGAATGACTTACAAAGTGATATTTTCTTTTCTTCAGGATGTGATCCTATTAAAATTACTGTTTTACCAAAATATCTTTCCATTATACTTAAAGAATCCTTAAAGGTTGAATGTATAACATCATTAGTTGTTATAAATTAATACTTCACGTGCTAATTGAGAGCATTTTAAATCAGTGACAGCAGCAAGAAAGATCTTTGTATTAGATCTTTGTATTACCTTTTTGATCTACTCTGGAACTATTTGTCTTACATGAAAGCCTTATTAGCAGTATTTATGAAAGCTGTTTCAGTACTAGGTTAAATACCCAATTTGGGAAAGATGGCTATGAATCCATTGTCAGAATTAGAAATTGATCTACTAATGAATTTTTTAAAGTTATATTAAGTCCAAGGCATAATACTGTATGGTACATGTCACGTAATAGTTTATATGCTGGGCAATAATTTGGGAAACTGAAAGGGGAGGCTAACTGAGTACTCTTAACAAATGCCACATATTCATAAGTCACATCTGGCAGCCTCAGCTTTTTGGATTTTTAATAGAACTGAGAAGCAAGTAAGAAAGAACATTGAGTTGGCAGTCACAGTTGATGTCATAAAGTCCAGGACTGCATCTTATTCCTAGTTATTGCCCTGGAGGCTAGCCTGGCACATTTCTTAAACACAGGCACAATCAGAATTGCCTTGCAGCTTGTTCATTCTTATTTTTGACCCAAATTCTAGTAAGTTTAATTATCTGATTTATCCATCCCTAGTAGATTGCAAGCTAGGAGGAGAACTAGGGCAATTAGAGTCAAGGAAATGGAAAAATAGCGAGAAGTGGTGACTCAACATCCTAGCCTTTCCCTTTTTGTAAATGTATCTCCATCTGCACTATCCATTCCTTCCTCCTCTCCAATCTCAGTAGGTTTTCTTTTCCTGGGAATTCCAGTCCTTCTGGAATCCCATTTCTCCTACCTAGTAGGAAACCTTGTACCATTCAGCATCTCCAACCTGTCAAATGCTAATGGCTCTTTCCCTCATCCTATAAACATATTTAAGTCTCTTTCACCTTGAAGATATGCTTTCTCAACCCCACGTCTCCCTTATAATTACCTCCCTACTGTGCTCTCTGCTCTAAACTTCTTGAAATGAGTATTATGTTCCCCATTCCAAGTTCTTGATCTCCCACTAATCACTTCCTGTTTACTCTTAAACCTGCAGCAGTTTGACTCCTAGCCCCTACCCTTCTTATTGCTAGATCCAATGGGAATTTGCCAGACTTCTCTAACATTTTACAGTATTCTCCCACACTACTTGCAACTGTTTCTTTCATTAGCACTATTTTCTACCTGCCTTTTCTGCTTCTTTTTCCTGCTCCTTTATCCCTCAAATATTAGTGTTCCCAAGGGTTTTGCCTCTGGTCCTCTTTCTATTTCTTGCCATCACTAAGAAATATCTTTGTGGTTTTAACTACAACTTAGGTTCATCAACCACTTGGGGCCATGTATCTTAAACTCAGCAGATCTAAAACGGAATATGCCCTTCTTCCACCCTACCCCCCCCCACAAATTAAAAAAAATAAAAAATACAAAAGTAAATATAAACAAAACTGAAATGCATATATTCTTCCTCCTGTATTCCCTATCCTGAACTTGGACCAGCATTTACATAGTCACTTAAGCTATGGGTGGAATTGGAAACCATTCAATTGTCTTCTCCTACCACACCACTGACATCCATTTGGTCAATTCTGCCTTCTAATTGTGTATCTAGTCCGTCCCTTACGCATTTGCACTTCGTTACACCAGTTCAGGACTGGATTATTGGATATCTGAACTGTAGCAATAGAGGTGCCTCCTAACTTAATATCACCAGTCAGTCATCTTTGCCACAGCTTCTGAAGCAATATCCTGCCTAAAGTCCCGCTGCACTTTTCTTTTTTTTTTTTGGCCTTCAGTATAAGGGCCAAACTGCTCTCAGCATAGAGGGCCTTTGTGAGCTGCCACTTTTCCTGCTGAGAGTACTTGATCCCATGTTCTCCCCATGCCAACCTTCTTGCATTTCCCCTGAAGTGCTATGAAAACCTTACCTTCCTTATTTTTGTCTTTGCCATTCCCTATACCTAAAATGCCCTTTTCCCATTACCCGCGTGGTTAATTCCTGTTCATCTTTTAAAACACAACTCCGTTTCGCTTCTTTTAAAGTACGTCTTGTGTGACCAGGCTGAGTTGAGTGTGCCTCTGAAACACTTCCATGACACTTTCTGTGTTGCCTGCCCTTATATAGCCCATTTTGAAATTATAACCACTGATTTTCTTGTCTTTCATACTGGATTGAACATCCTAAGGCAAACAGTTATACCATCAGGGCCAATTTAAGTCTTTCCCCACTACTAAATAATCCCAGATTGCCATGCATTGAGTTCTTAAGTCTGCATAGTATAGTTGTTCACTTGGTTCATTTCATTAATACTTCACAAACTGCAGTGTTCCACTGCGACAACATCATAACAGTTTGCCTCTGAAAGCTCACAGGCTGATAATCCAGGAAAGAGTAATTATATTTATTCATTATCTTCTGTTTAAGGAATCTGGGAAGTATGTGGTCATTTTATATATCTTTCAATATGACTGCACTTGGGGGGGTCCTTTAAAAGTGTATGATCTGGTTATTTGGAAAATCACTTGTGGAACATCTCATTTGCTGGTAATGAATGCCAATGACTTGTATACTTTGGTGTAAAAAATACGTGTTGTGAAGTGCTGATTTGAAGTTAAATTTTACAGATTGGAAATTTTGTCACTGTTTCTGTTCTCAATTGTCCTTTCTCCACATCTAGCTCAAGACTGCAGTGCAGATGACGACAACTTCCTTGTGCCCATAGCGGTGGGAGCAGCGTTGGCAGGAGTACTTATTCTAGTGTTGCTGGCTTACTTTATTGGTCTCAAGCGCCATCACACTGGATATGAGCAGTTCTAGAACCTGCAGTTTGATTGATTATATAAAAACACATGCACATAACAAGATTTTCTTGCCTCTTAATTTTGAAACAATTCGCTCCTTAAGATTGATTTGTTGAAATTGATCAGTGCTTAAATCAGTGCTAGCATTTGAGGTAAATCTTTGTTAATACAACACTGTTCTCTCTGATCAACTTAAAATAAAAAATGTCTTTATTGGCCTGAAGACAAACTTGTTAAAAAGAACATTGGTGTGCAATGTTTTTAGGTCTAGCTTAAGAAGCCTTGGCCAAATTTTGATCCTAATCTAAGATACATTAAATTTATTAACATGGCCATTATAAGAATAAAATATGTAGCTGTCTCTTAATAGAATTAATAAATATTATTTCACTACTGGTGTTCTGTTTCAGTGTATAAGAACTATACTGATTTAAACTCATCACAGTGCCTTTGCATATAGTTTATTAAATACTGATGTGGCATAAATGCCCATCAGATATAGGCAAACTTGGTTTTCAGTTGAATGTCCTCAGGACCACTGCATTTTGTAGGTTATGTGACTTTTTGTTGATTTCTTTGAGTTCAAGTTAAGGATAAGTCAGTATCTTAGGCTTGTGATTTTTTCCCCCCTAGGTAAATAATAGAGCCAAAAGGCTACAGTAGAACCTAACTAGTTTTTTTTTAATCCTCACTCAGGGATATGTTTATTGAGTAGAGACAGACAGACAGACGTTGATCGCTTACCTCTAATAGGTGCCCCAACTGGGGATCAAACCCACAAGCTACCTATGGGAATCAAACATACAACCTTTTGGTGTATGGGGTGACACTCCAACCAACTGAGCCACCCAGCCAGGGCCACAGTATTTTCTAATTAGTTATTTTAAAAATTGTTTCCTTTCCACCAGTAGAGACTGAAAAGATTCAAGCATATTTAACCACTTGCCTTTTTTTTTTTCTTGTGTTAGTCTTTGGGTGCCTGATTAGCATTGAAAGAAATATTCTATGAACTAATTAGGACAGATTGTGTTGTGTTTCTCTACCTCATCTTGTTGCTCTCTAGAGCATTAAAATCTATTTAGTGTTGTCATCAGACTGGTACTTATGAAATGTGAGCTAACAGCAATCTCAGAAGGGATGCAGTGAAGCATAGCAACTAGGCTGTTGCTTTTTCAAGACAGTCGCTGTGAGGCAAAGCATAGACGGGGAAGGGGGGCCATAGGGAGAAGCTGTTGGCATTATTAAAATGAGCTAGATAATCAGCCCCTATTGAAGCATATTCCTTATTATAAGTGCAGCACAGATACTGAATGTAAGAACAAATAAGAAGGAAGCTTAATTAATAGACTTGAGAAGACTTTCACATTGGAATTATTTTATTCATTCTATGTATACACTAGCTGGTTCAGAATTTCTGTAACTCACTGATTAGAGTATTTTGGTACCTAGTTATTAGTCTCCGAAAGCTTTCATTAAAATCTAATTCTTTCAACATAGGCTACCTTAATAACTGAAACTCATATACTGAGAAACGTAGCAACTGCTTTTCTTTTTTATGAATGACAAAAGTGCAAGAGGAGGAAAAGATACAATTAGAGGAAAATTCAAGTTATTACTTAATCATAAATCATACCAAATATCATAGTTTGTTAATTGAATTAGACTCATATGGGAAAGGACCTTGAATGTTATTTACTAACCCTATAATTTTACAGAAAGGGAAGTAACTTCACTGAGGTTACATATGTAGTGGTCAACAAAACCATTAGCATTTTGATAAAAATTGTCCCAATGAAATCTAGTCACTCAATAGTAAAACTAATTTAAACTTGAAATTATGAGATCAAAATGGAGCACTTTGAGCTTCTGCAGTACTTTCAATAAATAATAACACATGGTCTGAACTTTAATTATTTTTAAAGTGCTAAATATTAGCTTTTTCAATAATAATAATAGTAATATGCTAAAACACTCTTACGTTGATCTCTATTTGCTACTTCAAAACCTAAACCTCTTTGAATGGGATCACAAACATGGGATGAAAACAGAAAGGAAGGAACACTTGTTGATCACCTGATGTGTATCTGATGCTTTAGAAGTACCATTGTATAAAATCCTCAAATACCTTATAGTACAGATATTACTCCCCTTTTACAGATGAGGAAAGTGAGGCCCAGTTTAAATAACTTGACCCCCTAGGGTCCTTTCATAATTTATGGAATCAAGATTCAAACTCAGTTCTGTCTGAATCCAGAGCTCAAAATCTACATTGCACACCGTGCCTTCCTGGTGGTCCAGTGGAATGGACTGCGGTGTATGAGATTCTGCATATATAACCTGATAGTTACCTATTGCCTGTGTGAACAATTTTATACTACTGCATTTATTGATCCTAAGTTCTTTTCAACTTGTATTTTATTACTCGTACAGAATTCTTATTTATATTTTAATGATAATGGTGGCGAGGGAGAAAGAGAGCAGGGAAATATTCAGGAAATGGTCTTTGGAATAGATGATATAGCTCTTTGCCCCAGTGTAATTCCACAAACATAAAATCTCCCCATGTTAGGCAAGTGCAATTCTGTGTTTTAGACCTTTTCCTGTTCTTCCCTTAACTTCTGCTTTTTGTACTGAGGCATTTGCTCTGATTTGAGATGAATTGATGAGAACTATAAGAAGATTGGTTGCCTAGAAATGTTTGGGTGGATATAGAGAAAATAAGAGAAGTGGGCCAATGTTCTGAAAGACTAACTTATGTACACTTTCAAAATGCTGTTTCTGCTTAATTGCATTCCTTACTAATTTCCTTTCCTTGATTCTGTCTGTTCTTTTCTAACAGCTGAAGAATGTTCTGCAGACTCTGACCTCAACTTTCTTATTCCTGTTGCAGTGGGTGTGGCCTTGGGCTTCCTTATAATTGTTGTCTTTATCTCTTATATGATTGGAAGAAGGAAAAGTCGAACTGGGTATCAGTCTGTGTAGCCAATTAAATCTAGTGTTTTTTGGTTTTCTGCCATCAAAGCTGTTTCCAATGGCTAAAAGCCAGGAAATGTTGTGCAATTGATTGTTTAAGATAAGCAGACTAACCTCTGAATTGCTAGCTAACTTGGGCATGAGTAGCACTTATTTTTTTAAAAAATGTATTAGGACCAATTTCCTTTGTTTTCCTACTTTTCCTTCCTTTGTTAAAGTGTAATTGGAAGAAAAAAATGTGGTTTAGAATGTTTCTTTAGTAAGTAATAATTTTAACCCTCTGGATCTAATTATAATAGCATTTCTACTGAAGTGTGACTTTATATGTTGCAGTTACTTGTATTTGGCTATTTTGACATTATTTGCAAAATCAGAGATGTTAGAGAATCTAACTTGCTTCAGGAAATAAATTCAAGAAAGTAATGAATTCATTTTCGTTGGAGGCAAACACAAAATTTGGTCCGTAATAAGACTTCCTTTCTCAATCAACCTCCTGATCAGGATTATTTAAATCTGTATTTTTCTGCTAGTTAAAGAAAGAAAGAAATGTCTTCACCATACTCTGTTTAATAGCAAAAGTTAGGCTGTTTTCTTCACTTCTATATTTTAACAAAGTTGCCTTTTTCTTTTCCTCCTGGAGTTTGGAATATACTGATTATCTGGCTTGACATTTAAGACTGAAGAATGAAGTAAGATCTTCAGCTTTTTGGAAGGTGTTGATACAGAGTGGGATATGTTTTTTTTAGGGCTATGATTTAGAATGTTTTTTTCCCCCTTAGGGCCTTAACTTGTTCTGAAAGTTAATTCATCCTCCACTAAAAACAAAGTTCTATACTTTGTGTGCCTCCTGCACTCTTCCATTTCCTATGTGAAGTCTAATTGATATTTTAAATGTATCGACTTCTCAAAGCAGCAAGAGCTATCTCTAGAGGTTAGTGGACCCTAAAGTGTCATCAACTGCCTAGCCAAAGCTGGACTGGAATTATTCTGTAAACTTGTTGATCTCGATATAGACTTATATCCTAGTTGAGACTTCTAGTGACTCTAGCTTTTAGAGTAAGGCAGTAGAGACCACTCATCCCAATATCTGTTTGATTGGCTAGGCGGTTGAATAGCCCTTCGATTTGGAAGCACAGTGTTGTATTTCTCCTGGGCCAAATGGCTGCTTTGCACAGCTATTACTAGTATAAGGCAGATGTTAATTTTATCAAGCTATTTTATCTCTATATAAGTAAAAACACAAATTTCCAAAGATCTGCCTTCACTTCCAAAATGTCCCTTGGAATATTAAATTGAGCTTAAACCTTAAGTTAGTTTGTTATTAAATCTGAGGATCAAGGCCCCATCTACCTCTCAGCACAATGCAGATGCTCACCACTGTATTGTTGTCATTAACTGATGCCAGAACTCTTTACCAATGACTGGAATTAGAAAAGAAAGAAAATTTATCAACATCTTTCTTTATCTATTGTGAATCTCAAAAGCATATATTCCAAACAGGAGTAAAAGTCAGATTGCTCAATTACTTCTCCCTCAGAGCACTCTAGTTGTGACAGGCAGATTCAAGCTCTCCCCTACTTGCTAAGTATATCAAGAATGTTTTCTTTTTTAAATGGTCCCCTGTAAAAACAGTCACTTATTTGTTATTTGGTCAAAATGACGGCACCATAAATAATGGTGGCTTCATTTCAATAAGTATTTTTGACATGATTTTCTAGAACCCAGATTATTTAAATCAGATTGTGACCTGGCAAGGTATATGAATTGGAAATTCAAATACATTCAAAATTATAGGTTCATTTAAAAGTGTTCTACCTTTAAATGAAGAGTAGGGGATTAATATCACTTAATTCTTCAGTAGGTGTTATGGCTTTATCTTAGATAATTATGAAATGTGTGTTTAATCTTCTTTGAGAATTAAGATTAAAAAACAAAATATTAACAGAGGGTTAAAACAAACACTGCTTCAACTCCAATTAAATATAGGAAGCCCCATATCTGGGATCTGAGTGTTCAATTAGCTTTACTCACTGAGTTCATTTTTATGGCAGTACAACAGTGGGCCAGACAGTAGTAGGACTTTGAGCTCATGAATAAAAAGAATTGTTTTCACCTAAGCTTCTTTGGGAGAACCGATGCTTGCTGCTAAGTCAAATTTTGGATATATCAATTTAATGAACTAATTAATACCTGCAAAGTAAAACATACTGTGGTACTCCTGTTTGATCTGACATGTGTGATTTTTAGATCAATTAATTCTAAAATAATAAAGATCATATAATCCAGATCACTGTGGATAACTTCATTTTTATTCTGTGTTTAGGCTTAAGAGCTTAGATTGATTTGTATAATCTCAAATTCTAGTCTCTTGAATTGTCAAGAGGAATCATGTGATGTCATAGGTCTGCAAATTAACCAACTGCCATCATTAAGAAGGCATTAGAACCTTTAGTTCAGATGCCTCAAATATGGGGGCCTATCTGGTCATGAAAATTCCAAGAAAACACTCTGAATAAAATCTGGAAATCTAACTTTATGACCCTTTTGTTTTAGTAAAGATGTTATTTATTTTTAGGGGAAGGGAGACAGAAAGAAAGTGAGAGAAACATCAATGTGTGGTTGTCTCTTGCACGCCCCCTACTGGGGACCTGACCTGCAACCCAGGCACGTGCCCAGCTGGGAATCAGACCAGCGACCCTTTAGATCACAGGCCCGCACTCAGTACACTGAGCCACACCAGCCAGGGCATAAAGCAGCTATGGTTTTACTGAGCAGTTATAGTAAATGTGAGCACTTTACACACATTATTTCCCTGAATGCTCACAGCAGCTCTGAGCTTGGGCAGTATCATTCCCAGTTTATAGATAAAGTATTAACTGAGGCTTGAGTTGGTTACTTAGCTGAAGTCGCACAGAGAGTAAGTGACAACACTGACATTTGAGCCCAGCTCTGCCTGCCTTCAAAAGCCATTCTCTTAACTGCTCTGTATCCTGGATTCTAGGAAACTATCGATTTTTTAAAAATGTATACCTTCATTAAATGGTTACAGAAATTGGACTTCTGTACTCTTCTATCCTGTGTGATGTAGTCACTCTATAAATGGCCTCCAATATTCTTAAAATAACTTGAGTTTTGTCCAGCCCACTTGAGGGGCCAGACGGATGTTGTGGTAGCATGCCTTTTGAAAGATCAAACCAAGGCCGGTTTATTCTGTACTTCATCAGTAATGTTTAAGCCCTGAATATCACTTTTTTAGAGTAGCCTCATCTAATTATTCTGATCATGTACCATTATCATTCTGCCCTCAAAACGGTTCTGCACCATGACTCATTTTGACTGCATCAGTGTGTTTAAGAGACTAAATGGAACTGTCTCCTCACTTTCACTAAATGAATGCATTCCTACCCTGAGCCATCCTGTGGCCTTAAGTGCAGTGTGACCATGACAACAATCCTCACTAAGTGGTTCTGAGCCCCAATACGCAGTTTCTATGCTCCCGTATAGAGCCTTTTTAATGGATTTCAAGGAATCCTTACCCACATACTTCCAGTTTCCAGCCCTACTCAGCAATGCTCCCCTACCCACCTCATCTGCTCTCCTGTACTCACTCCACTCCAGCTATACTGGCACTCTTGCTACTCCTCAAAGGCCTTTAACTCCCAGTGGTGTCAAACTCATTTTCACCGGGGTGGGGGGAGCAGGGGGAGCACATCAGCTTTGCGGTTACCTTCAAGGGGCTGAATATAACTTGACTGTATAAATGTAACTAGTCCTTAATAGTTAAGTGAGAGCTCGGCGCTGCCGCCTGGTAGAAACAAGGTGCCGGGCCGGGTAAAAGGCCGGATTCAGACCACAGGCCTTGTGTTTGCCACCTGTGCCCTAAAGCTTCTCTGCCTTCTACTTGGAAAGATCTTCCCACAGCTATCATGCTTACCCTCTCATCCCATTCAATTCTCTTTCCAAATGTCACCCAATGATGCATTCATTCCCTGACCATCCTATTTAAAATAGCACTCCCCATCCCCAGGACTGTCCATTCCCCCTACTGTTTTGTTTTTTACCACCTATCACCATCTGACACCTTATATATTTTACTTAATCTGTGTTTCATGTATGTTTCCCACTAGAAGGTAAACTTCTTGAGAGCAGGAATTTTTGCCATGTTTACTACTCCGTCCCAGTCCCTAGAACAGTGCCTGGTACATAGTTCATACTGAATAAGTATTTGCACAATGAATGAGTGGTCATCTTGTGTAATAGCTGAATATTTATCGAGCATTTAGTATCTTGTTTTATCCACAATTGTAACAAATATTGCCAATTAAACTGTGGTTGTGAGAGGCCTACTGGCTTCAAAGATGTTAAAATATGAAAAAATTTACATCTTAGAATTGATGTGTGCCAGGCACTGTGGAGAGTGCTGCATGTGGATTATATCATCTATTTATCATCAACCCACTGAATGCAGCTGGGATTCAGAGCCAAGTCTTTGGAGGTGATGTCTTTAAGCACTCTGCTATTACAGCCTCCATTTAGCATAACAGACTGGTTCTTGTGTCAGTTTCAATTCCAAAAACAGAATTCTGTGTCTATAGTTGCTATAATATTCAAGTTTAAAGCAGACCGAATATTTGATATTCATTCTTCCTTTTGAATGCTATTTAGTATAGGTTGGCAGAGGTGTCAGAACAGAACTTGAATCCTGGCTTTTACTACACAGTAGTGGTGTGAACTTGGACAAGTTATTAACCCCTGTAAGCTGATGTTTCTCCATCAGTAAAATGGAGATGATCTTACAGGGTTTTTAAGAGAATTATGTAACACAATGCTACCAAGTACATAGTAGTGAGCAATAAATGTGAACTTTTTTAATGATATAGATTGGGATCTTTTTCCTAAAGATGATGGATGTCAAATGTCTAGACAAGATCATGGAAGGAAGAAGTGAAGAGGGAGAATAGGGCTGAGACAGAGGAACAAAAATTCACTCAAACTAGGTATAAAAAATAAATGAATTCTGAAATTATAGGGTAAGTCTTACAGAATCCAATTGCAGGAGGTATATCTGGGGCTCTAAGGAATAGAGAGTTAAATTATAAAGTTTCAACTGAGAATAAACAGGTTATGACTACCAGGAAAGTTTAGAAAAAGATGAATAATGAGTGATAACTTGTACTACATTTATTAAAATGTGTTATCAAACCAGAATCAAATGTTAGGTGGATATAAGAAAAGGCCAACAGTGCACCAGACAAGAAAAAGACACACACAGACTCACTGATGTGTATTTGGTATTAGATAAAGACGTTCTTTTCAATTCAATGGGGAAAGAATGGAACATTGAAAAATGATGCTGAGATACAAGGTTAATTATTTTGGGGAAAAACACATTTAGACACCAACATCATAATAAGTACCAAAATAAATTTAAGGATGATTAGAGAGTTCAAATTTTTTAAACTATAAAAGATATAGAGTCAAATGTAGATGGTTGTATATCTTATTTCAAAATAAAGAAGCCTTTCCTAAGAATAAAAGAAAAAAAAACAACGCTGGAAAAGAAAAAATCTCAATATATAAAAGTTTAGTACTTCTGACCATAAAAATAGCACCAGATAAAAGTTGAACTACAAACAAGGGGAAATACTTGCAATCTTAAATATGACAAAGGGTTAGGATAATATTCACACTATCAAATAAATACAAAACAAGATAAGATAGATATTCCATGAGTAAAATTGAATGAGGATGTGAATAACTAAATCATGACAGAAGAAATACAAATGAGTAAGTAACTTGAAAAAAAGTTCCTAGTAAGCAAAAAATATATAAATTAAAACAAGATATCCTTCAAACACATTAAGGTATTTTTTAAATATTTTATTTATTTATTTTTAGAGAGGGAAGGGAGGGAGAAAGAGAGAGAGATAGAAACATCAATGTGTGGTTGCTGGGGAACATGGCCTGCAACCTAGGCATGTGCCCTGACTGGGAATCGAACCTGTGATACCTGGTTCACAGCCCACACTCAATCCACTGAGCTATACCAGCCAGGGCACGCATTAAGGTATTTTTAATGATGATATTTACTCTTGTTCATGGTACAGAAAGCTGCACACTAACATAATTTTGAGATTGAAAATAGAAATTGGAAAGCAATCTAAATGCCCAATAAAATAAAACTAGTTAAGCAAATTGAAACATTGACAGAAAATGTTACATGGCCATTTAAAAACAGTTTCTCAAATAATACGAATATGCTTGTGCTGTTAAGTGAAAAGTGAATGTTAGAAAAATATGTACTATTCTGTTTTGGTATATATATATACTGTGTGTGTGTGTGTGTGTACCCACAAACATACATACACACACGTGCTAGGTGTAGAGTCCACTATAAGAAGGGTCCGGATTGGAGCTACTACTACAGTCAAGGAGGCGACAAAAAAAAAGTGTGTACCACCTCTTGTCTTGGTATGTATATGTATACATGTACATGTGTGTATGTATACAAAACACATTAAAATATAAACAGTAGTCACCTCCCCGTTTAAGGATTGTGGATGGTTTTAACTGTTTTTTGTATTTCTGCTTTGGTGAATCCAGTTTACTTTGATAATCAGAAAGGGCCTCAGGAAGATAAATTCCCAAGAGAGTGGGTTTTGAATCTCCTTGGTTCTCTCTTGCACTCTGCTTGTAAAGGACAGCTGGCTTCATGAGAGGACAAAGCCTCCACTCCTACCAGATATCAGGGCTCGCCCTTCATTTGAAACATGTTTTTATAAAGCAAGATTATTTTATGTTGTTCATTAGTCCAGTCACCTGGCCTTTACCATGCATCATGCACAGCATTCTCACCCCCAGAAAAATGCAGAGGCACACTTATCACTGGTCTTCTGTTGCTTCCTGTGACACCCGAGAGTCTCTCCTCCCTATCCCTACACTTTTGCACATGCTGCCCACAGAGGCCCCCACAAGAAGGGCCAGGATGGGAACCACTACTTCCCTTTTGCAGTTGAGATGAATGGGAGCGGACATGTTGATGGCAAGGTGCTCTGTGGAGGTGGGGTGGAGGTAAGCATACCAACCACTACATGCTGCTGTTTCCTGTATCTCTGTCTCTGCTGGTTTTACCAGGCTGACACCTCTAGGAGCTATGTCCACAATCCTCTTCTTCCAGCACCTTCTTTTCTAGCACCAACACTCCACAGCAACCAAGCCTGCCTGACTCTTTCACCATCTCCACCCACTTTCCTCTCCCCCAGACTGCCTCTATGACTCAGAGTCCTTCCATTATAATCAGTCCTATTAGTCAAGGTATTGGCAGACCCTGTTAACTTCTATTCATTGGTAATGGCAAAAGGTTGAGGCACTGTGATACAGTAGAAAAGGGCGTGGAGTTTGGTGCCAGGCAAATAAGGGTTAAAACCCAGGCTTCACCAACTGCCAACTGAGTTACTCAGTTACCACATCTGTAAAATGGGAGTAAAATGTCCTCCTTGAAGAACTATTAATAAAGGTGTCTATAATACCTATACTTGACAGAGCTGTGACAGTGACCAAAGGGTTTGTGACTATAAAGTGTCACATAGTAGGTACTTAGTGATGTGAGCAGTCTCTAAATAGGCATCCTTTATTTGTTACCTCATTATCACAGCAGAACCAGAGGTAAGAAGCCAACACTTTGGGGGGGATCAGAGAAATTCAGTGGCTTGTTCAAGGTCACACAGCTAGTGAATGACAGAGCAGGTATATAAAACCAGGTCTCTGTGGCTGGCTCCAAAGCCCAGACTCTTCCCTTAAGTAATTTACTGCCTTTACCTGCATGTGCCTAGCCCTGAATGAAGGGATAACTGACAGCCAACATCAATGATTCTTGCCAAAGATTCATGCAGGTTTCTATGGAAAAAGTCCTGAAATACTGGGTAATCACATTGAGCTGTAGAAGAGAACATGCCCAGGGCTGGGTCTGCTTTCACAGAGATCTACAGACATTCCAGTGGACATCACAGTGTTGTGAGCCCCTAAATGAAGGAACCATGAGATTTGTTCTTATTACACTATGGATTACAAACAAAGGTTCTCAAACTTCCAGGGGCATCATAAACACCTGTTACGCTCCAACCCCAGGACTTCTGGAGTCAGATCTGGCGGGTGGAGCACGATAATTTGCAGTTGTAACAAGTACCCAGGTGATCCTGAGGCTGTTGGTCCAGAAACCACACTTTGAGAAGTACCAGATTAAAATGTACGATAACATTCCCAAGTCTCATCTGTGTACCATCCTCCCAAAATTCCAGGGAGCTGTCAGCACACACAAGAGTATCTTAAAGTCAGCACTGATAAAACAGAGTTTTAGCTCAATGTTTAGCTCAACCTTGTCCCCCTGCCTCCCCAGTGCCCTCCCAAGTAACCAAGGCATCTCGGTGATCAGGCCTCTGAGGGAGAAAGTTGGTGAGGCAGGATCACTTCTGTGCTCTGTCCCATCTCTGCCCCAAAGCAGGTAACGAGCTACACACATTTGCCTCAGGGAACATTTGTCTTGTTAGCAGACTGAGCCTGGCTGTTGTCCAGAATCCTGAGCACCTTGATGGGATTGTGCACAGGAAGGAAGGGACAGTGCCTTGGAAAACAGAAATGATATGCAGGATAGGGGCTGGGTAGAGGTGGGCAAAGGAGGGGAAAGGGGGACGTCTGTAATAGTGTCAACAAAAATAAAGTTAAAAAATGAGGGAAATTTATACTGAGGGGGACAGGGCCTCAGAGAGATGGTACACACAGGGAGCCAGGACCCCAGGCATTAGGTCTCCTAGCCTAGGCAGAAACCCCCTCCCCACCTCACCTCTCACACCCCACAGGCCCAGGAGCAGCAGAGATGCCCACCTTCAAGGGACTGGAACAGCGAGGGTAGCAGAAACAATCACAAAATGATTGAAGGCCCCACAGAAGCCCCCCTTCCTCCCATTCTTAAGTAACCTATGAAATAGGCGGGTCCCTTCAATAGGGAATGAGATTGATCTTTCACCTCAGTGGGATGGAGGGAGATGCAGATTTAAGCTGCAACGTATGAGCAAGCCTGCCCTGAGATACACACTACACAGAAGACACAGCAGGAAAATGCACACACTTTATTACTAGTTAGAATCAGAAAATTCCGACAAAGGTTGAACTTGGTGAACAGGGCAGATCTCAGAGGACAAACTCTAGGACATCTTTTCTTCAAACTGGAGGCTGATCTAACTTCCCACCCCCTGGGCTCCAACTGCCTTTGGGGGCCCACAGAGAACACACCAAGTGGAACACAAGAAGCACAGAGGCAGGCATTCTCGTGTGCCCGTCCCACCCAGTTCAGACTATTCTTTAATCCAGTTAGTCCTCCCAAAAGAAGCACCACGTCTGTCCTTGGCAATCCTTTTGCTCTTCATCCACTCCTGACTGGAAAGGAACTTGAGATGAAAGTGGCCAAGTCTCAGGCATTACATATATAACCAACACTCCCCCAAACACTGCCTTTCTTTAAGACAGTCACCCAGTGGACTTTCAGACAACAAAACGAAGGCCCCACAGAAGCCCCCCTCCCTCCCTATCCTTGAGAGGATAGCTGTCCCTCTCAAAGGAGGAAATAAACAGAACCAGAAAAGTCCTGCTTGCATTCTTGTCAGGCCACTTTCCCAATATTTGCCACTGCTCATTTGTCTCACCTGGGACCAACGAGATGAGCAGTTATGTTACTCAAGACCTTTCATGAAACTCTATTTGATGTTGCTCTCAAAACTGCAAAACTATCTGGATATTATTTCAGGTGGGTTTACCCAAAGGTTGTATT